>JANEYF010002069.1:0-61207 GCA_029963845.1 Rhamnusium bicolor | reverse complement strand
ATCGAGGAAATAATTTAAATCATAATTCACGGCATGCACTGAATCCATACTTAGATCATATAATTGACAAGCTAATCTTTCGATGGCTGAACCAATGTCTTCTGCTTTCATCCATCCTTGAGTTGAATATTGCATCCACATCTTTGCTGCTTATTCTAGAAATTAAATAGGTAATTAAATAATCAAATAGCAAAATATAAATAAACAGTTATCAAATAACTTACATGGAAATATTGAATAGAACAATTCATTGAACTCAAAATATATTAGCACCTAGTCTGATTCAACATGCAAGTGACCTATTATTATATTTTATAATACTCAAAGCATTCTTTCAATATTCCATTTATTATCTAGTTTATACTTTATACGTTATACTAAACTAATAAAATATTAATACAGTTTTATTTTAATAAGAAATTAAATACCAAATTCTATTAAAGCAGTACTTTTTCCACCAGGATATGCTGAAGAACGTTGACCTAAATATGATAATGTGAATTTACCACCCGAGGAATTTATTTTGTTAATAGTGTCCACATTTATAATTTCAGCAATCCGTTTCGGTAAAAATGATTTAAAACTTGTAATTGTACTTTCCTCAAACAAGATTACTAAGATTGAATTTCCAAATCGTGTATTAAGCAAGGACATATTTTTTATGGTATAAGCTTTATTCATAATTAATGAAGAAATAGGTTTTTGTTCCAAAACCTGTGTATCTTGATTTATAAGCTCATTAAGTGCTTGTAAATCGGCTTCGGAGATTGCCATACTTAAATGAATGTTTACTATGAAAGAATTGCAAAAAGTAATATAAGTTAATGCTCACTTGAAGTAATTGAGATCACTGCACTGTGCTATGCTATTTCTGCTGACTTGTTAACTGTAGACGATTCACAATAGGTATGATATTCTTCTGCTATAGCATCCATTTTATAGTACTAACACAACCCCACCACCTTAAGATTGTTGGTTAATTATACCTCACCACTCGAATTACCCATCATGATTCTACGTACTCACCACTCTAAGTACACATTACTACAATTACCCTCCACCACTCTAAGTACTCGTTACTCTAATTACCCGCCACTCTCAATACGCATTACTCTAATTACCCACCCCACTGTAATTACTCATTACTCTAATTACGCACCACGCTAAGTACTTATTGCTACAATTACGCTTCACCACTTTAATTACTTATTACTACAATTACCCAGCACTCTAAGTACTCATTACTACAATTACCCTTCACCACTCTAAGTACTTATTACTATAATTACCAACCACTCTAAGTACTCATTACTACAATTACCCACCACCACTCTAAGTACTAACTCATTACTCTAATTACCCACCTCCACTGTAATTACTCATTACTCTAATTACCCCCCACCACAAATGTGACTGGCGCCAGGTGTGTGACGTCACTGTCTAGCTCAACCGCCGCCATACCTACTGGCGGACCTACGAATAAAGTAATTCCCTTTATTCGTAGGGGCGGATGTCCTATCAAGGGTATCGAACAAAGGAATTAGGGGTATGTATTGAATACCTAGATATTATGAGTTATGACTCTTTCCCACTATCACTTAATGAAAATATATTATATAATGTACATCACACAGCAAATAGAGTTGAGTTGACTGCATCTAAATGTGAACTGCAAAATTGTATTGTGTAATTTAAACTTTGAATCATAGTCGCCGTTAGATGTCACATATATCAATAATTAAGAATAAACTTAAAAATACGTCTGTCTCTGTGTTACGCTACTAAACAAAATTCTAATTTACTATGATAAAATTTAGCTGAAATTCGCATGATAACCAAAATTCGTTCACATTTGGATGGCGCCAACTGAACCTTAGCAATATGAAAAATATTTATGAACATCAACAGATGTTTTATAATAATAATATATTTTTATTTTATACTCGGCGAAGTTCAGGTTACCCTGCTCAACTTAACCAAAGCATTAATAAATCATGTATTTCTTTTCATTTCAGTTTGAAAATGCATCAACTTCATCTGCTCAAGATGAAAATGTTGACGAAAATAATAGTGTAGTACTTTTCACTATAGAAACTCAGCCTAATAAGAATACTTCCATCGGTTCCAGTGGGAAAAAGAAAGTGCCAAACGCAATATTACCAAGGCCTGCGATGACCACGATTATTTGTCAATGAGAACTGCAACAGATACCAAAAAGAAAAAACATCCAAGAGTCTGGAAGACATGCATGTGGAGTGCCTTACGGTATTAAAGAATATTGAAAACACTCTTCACACAGGATTAGCAGATATTAACGACACTTTAAACCGCAATTTCTCAGTACTGTCCGACATTTTCTTGCAAAGACCAAATAGTCAATTGTAGTATGAACCGCATTTAACTTCATTATTTTTGAAGTTCCATAAAAAAGTCCAGAAATTAAAGTTACAGAGAATCATATGTATTTTTCAAAAATCATGTCATCAATTTAAACTGGATTCCGGAGATATAAACTAAACATTTGGTTTTTTAAATTAAAATTTCATATTCTTGCACCATCTGAAAGGCCTTCAAATCTGCTATTTAGTGATATATGACAGTATTTATTTTTTCTTCTGTCATTACAAGATATTCATTTTTATATTTTGTATCCATTGTCATAACTATGCCAAGAAAAATATATAATAATCAGCATTTTCCGATTACTTCGTTTCACTTTAAATATTAATTAAATAGATTTTAAGATTAATACTGTCTTATATATCATATCAAGTATAGTTTTTAATGCTCTATACGCAAATGGTACAAAAAATATCCAGTGTGTTTCATTTAAAACAGCAAAAATTTATTTCATATTTATAGAATGCTACTTTCAATAGCGTTTGACATGATTTTTGAAAAACACATAGGTAGTCTATAACTTTTGATTTTCTCCATTTTTATGCAACTTTTAAAATAATAAAGTTAAATGGCGAGGTTCTAAAATTCCTAACACCTATTTCTGTAAACACATATCTAACTAGTTTTTATAGCAGATCTCTTACTCATTTTGTGTTGTACTTATGTGCTGTGATTTTCTTAGTTTAAATAATGAAATGTTATTTATTTTGAAATATGCTTAAGTAATATATTAATAAAAATGTTATTAGTTGTTCATTTTGTGTTGTACTTATATGCTGTGATTTTTTTAGTTTAAATAATGAAATGTTATTTATTTTGAAATATGCTTAAGTAATATATTAATAAAAATGTTATTGGTTGCCATTTTGTGTTGTACTTATATACTGTGATTTTTTTAGTTTAAATAAAGAAATGTTATTTATTTTGAAATATGCTTAAGAAATATATTAATAAAAACTTTTGTGAGTTATATTATAATAGTTGAAAAATAAAATTCATTTAAATAAAGTTATCTACCGAGTAATTTGTCATTTCTTTGGATTTGTAGGTCACTTTAGGAATAAAAAATTAAAACAAATATACTGAATCACAATTTTATTGAAATAATGTCTATGGTTCATTTTACTTATTTTAGAATCTGATGGGGGAATGAACTATGATTACTAATCAAACTTTAATAAATCATATACCATCGAAACTAATAAAACTGCAAAGAAGAACTATACAGGGTGATTCAAAAGAAAGTACATTAAATTTAACTGTAGATTGGGGTGCCCCAGAGATGAAGATTTTCCTAATAAATTTTTTCCTACCACGCCTCCTAACCGAATTACAGCCCCTTAAAGTGGGTGCCTGGTGACCAGTTTTCTCCTAATAACCTTCAAGCGGATTGACGTACGATGATCAAATTGTGGATGCGGCTCTTCATTTTGATGGGCTACATGCTTATTGGAGCAACTTCGTTCTGATATGCAAGATGTGTCCTGTACAAGGTGGTCCGGTAATGTTCAAGGTCAAATATTTTATGTCTTGTGTCAACATTAAGAATTTTGATTAATTTCGGATATCTTATCTAATTTAGAAACTTCTTTGGTTCTTGTGATTTTTCATCCAGTTAGGCTGGTTTCGAGCAAATTGCAAAATACCAGACACATGCCGAGGCAATTTCATTGACAACTTGTTTTAATGAGCATGTAGCCCATCAAAATAAAGAGCCGGATCCACCATTTGATCATCGTACGTCAATCCGCTTGAAGGTTATTAGGAGAAAACTGCTTGCCGGACACCCACTTTAAGAGGCCGTAACTCGGTTAGGAGGCGCGGTACGAAAAAATTTAATTAGGAAAATCTTCATCTCTAGGTCACCCCAATCTACAGTTAAAATTAATGTACTTTCTTTTGAGTCACCCTGTATATGAATTTATGAAAACATGCTATTTAAAAAATTAATTATTATAACAAGTACATATTACATAAAATAATTATTGACAATATTTAGTCTAATTTGCTGTCCTGCTAAAACATGTTATGGTTATTATCTATATTAACATTTTGTGGTATATTTTCATCAGGTGCTGGTGGAAATGGTTGTGGTTCATTAAATGGGATATTTCGCTCCACGCATATATTATGTAAACAAGCACAGCAATTCACTATCTTCCCCATAAAATGTGGATCGTATCTCGCTCTTCTTTCCTGCATAATGCTTCGAAATCTCATTTTTAACAGGCCACTGCATTTTTCGATAATACGTCGTGCTTGACGTAAGCTTCTATTGAAATTTTCTCTACCATCATTTTGAGGTTGTTGCGCATTTTCATGAAATGGTACCATTATAAATGGTTCTAGAGGATCGCCCGAATCTCCCAATAACCACGTTCCCCTCATTTCTCCATTGTTGTATTTCTCCAAGAGGAAATTTCTTACTTGAGACTGCCTCCAAATGAAGGAGTCGTGGGAGGCACCAGGAAAGTTTGCATTTATGTTCAGTATTTTCATTATTGCATCACATATTATTTGAACATTTAAACTGTGGTAACCCTTCCTGTTTAAGAAGTTATGCTCATCTTGGTCAGGTTTCAGTATTGCCACATGTGTGCAGTCAATGCATCCTAAAACGCATGGAAAATTAAATTTATCCATAAAATTTTGCTTATTCACATTGATAGATCTACGGTCTTGGGGAAATTTCATTTTTAAACGAGGCAAATATTCGTTCATTAGGTCCGTTACTTCATGAATGCACCTGAAATCAATAATTATATACGTATCGTACAAAGTGCGACGTATCTTCTAGATATTTATATATGTTTTTGTACCTGTGAACAGCGGTCTGGCTAAGAGTTAGATTAAAATCTTCCCCAATGGACCTCTGATAAGAGCCTGTTGCGAAAAATCTCAGAGCAGTGAATATTTTAATTCTTGGTGGTACTGCATTTCTGTATCGACTTCTTTGTAAATGTGGTATTAATAACTGTTCTATTTCAAGAGCACTTGCTTTATTTAGCCGGAACAGTTCAATAAATCTAGCTTCAGGTAAGTTAAAGGGGGTTAGAATTATCCCTTAGTACTCTTCGCTGGTTCTAAGCCTTTCATTCTCAGCCAACCTCTCCTTTTCAGCCCACAAATAGCGATAAACTGCAAACATAATGAACTACGCGTTGAAAAAAAAAAATTAAATAATACAAGATCCACTTGATCCATAAGATTTTCACACGCAGAAGGAAAACAAACTCCACAGCCACAGGAAACAATTTAAAAAATAAGAGATATGACTTAATCTGAACAAAGACTGTGATTAAATTGAGGTTAGGTTGACATTCGAATTTCGTATCATCTCGGTACGGATCGACACTCGATGCTACGAGTCTACGGACGCTCCTCGTAGGTCAACTCGAAAATAAGTTAGAATCAGCTTCTGTTCGATATCGACTTTACCTTCGACTCGATCCTATCGTCTTCGAGTAATCAGAATCTCCCTACTTATCTGCCAATGTGTTCCCTTTATAACGTCTTAGGAATACTATCGTATTAAGAGTTTTGTCCCATTTAAGTTATTCCTAAAACAAAATAAACATGCTAGCAGGTTACGTCATTTACTATACTACAATACGTAGATCAAATAAAACTAAAACAACAGGTGTTTTCGAAAATTGGAAAGGTAGATTCTATTTTAATACATTTATTAATTAATTATTAATATTTTCACGTCATGCCTTAACTAAGTATTTTATATGTTTTTACATTAGCAACGGTATAGATACCGGTGAATCCTTGCAAATCGGTAAGTAGAGGTTAAACGGCTGATTTAACGATTTAATTTGCTGTTATTAGATTAGTTGATAGGTAAACAACAATATAAAATAACAAATAATAGAGCAACTTACAGATGTGCGGTTAGTTTAAGCGTCTTGCTTGGATCCACTGGTACCTACTATTTCAATTTTCGAAAACGCCTAATAAGTCACCTGGGTATTTATTTTTTTGGAATTAATTATAATTTTTTCGTATCTTAAAATTGTGTTTTTATGCTCTCTTGACTTCGTTTTCACCAGATATCCAACTTAAATCTATAAATCGCTGTTAAAATTGTTCTGTTAATACTACCGAAAATCAAAAACATACACCTCATCGTAAATACCACGTAGATTTAACATATAAATTATAGGCAATACTCATGCCTATTTTCTTTTATTAATAAGAAATACGATTATTTAGTTTCATAAAATGACACCAAATAAAATATTCGTATTTCTTATTAATAAAAAAAATACACATCAGTATTGCCTCTGTAATTTTATATATTAAATCCATGTGACATTTAAGAGTAATCATGTTTTCATTTTTCGTTATCATCGATAGAAAAATTTTGACAGCGATTTAAAGTTTTATGTTCGGCTATCCTGGTGACGAGGGCGTACGAACACCAAGAAATTTTGTACGAATACCCTTCGATCATGTTTATGATCGAAGGTTTGTACGATAATTTTAGTTAGTAGTGTAGTCATGGACATTAAGTAAGAGAGAGTTATAAGACAGTCGCAACGCAACGTTTATTCCTCTCCACAAGACATTGTAAGATTCACATTAGCTACCCACCCACCAGCATTCATTCTTGCTGGAAAGTGGAATCCCGAAAGAAAGAATGCGTGTTAGTGAAGTTCGACATGACGGGTCGTCACTTCATTATTCCTTTCGGGAATATCCGTACATTTCTGGCCGACACGATATACTCTTAGCACAGAAGAGGGGATCCATACAGAAGCGAAAGCTAGCCTTCAAGGCCGAACCAAATATGAGCGCGCATGTCCCATGTCCGCCATGTTATAACTGCTCCATCTGTCACATGCCGTATGATTCATATGAATACAAACTTTTATGTTTATTTACGTTTTGCGAGTAACAGTTTTATAAACGCTTACACAGTATTTTACTATTTTATGGCCGTTTTGTTTGTTTATGTAGTGAGATTAACAGTGTAACGTGTTAATAGGAGTATTGTGCGTTTTTTGTGAATATTTCGTGTATTTCTGGACTATTGTGTATTGGATTTTTGGTGTTTTCAATGGCTTCTAAGGCAAAGGGGTGTTCTTATCGGTCATGCCCTTCTAGAAGAGGTGGAACAATAAGCTTTTTCGTATTTCCTAAAGATCCTGAAAGATATGTGTAAATTTATATTACTGAAGCAATCAAGAAAAATAATGTTAACCACACTAATTAATTAGTTACAAAGAAACAATATTGTAAAAATATACTTAGTTGTTTTTTTTTTTCAGTAAATTGCTACTAACTTTGCGTAATCTCGAAATATGTTTTAAAAATAACATGAATTAATTATAATATGGCTTTGATCGTGAGAAAGTTTAAGTAATATAAAAAAAATATAATTATTTAATACGTGCAATTTGTCTTTTTAGAGCTGCGATCTGGCTGAAAGCGTGTTTGAGGCAAGATCTTCTTGATAAAGACATGGATAAGCTGCATAAAAATTATCAGTTATGTGAAAAACATTTTGAACAAAAATATATTTCTAAAGGTGCGACACGTAAACGTTTGTTTAATCGTGCCGTCCCAACAATTTTTTCACATATTTTAAAGAAAGATGCAACTGACCAAAGTATCGTTGAGGAGACAAGTAAAAAATTAATGTATTGTCAGGTGAGTCTTACTGCTATACATTTTGAGAAATACTTTGATACTTATATAGGGTAAAAGCCCCTAAAGTCGGCCTCGTCTAGTAGTCGGCCACATTCACAAATAATCGCCGATAATAATTAGACGTAGCCAAATGTAAATGAATTTTAATATCCAGTACTCGGCCACTTTCGTTTCTTTCCCGCGCTTAAAGAAATCATAGTACTGTTGGCAACAATGTTTAGACGCGTGTGAGGTGTGTTCCTTTTATTCAGAATTGGTAAGGGAATTGTAGATTTTGGTTAATGTTACTGCTATCAGAAAATAATATTTAGAAGCTGTAATAATGAGTTTTTAGTTGTTCTGATGTTTCATATGGCTTAAGTACCTGATTAACTTGTAATTTTTAACTATAAAAACACGAATATATAACCTAATATAATTTATTTTGCTATGGCCGAGTACTGGATCTAAAATGAACCAAATTCCAATAGTCGTCCAGGGCGGCCGACTATTGGATTATTCACAAAAGTCATATTTAGCAACCAAATTAACAGGATACATAAAGCTCATAGTCCTCTATCGGATCTTTACTTTAAAATTTACTAAATGTTGAGTTTTCCAGTAGACGGTAGCTAAAAACTGACGAAAGGCTTTAGGATTCTAGCCCCAGGACTCGGCCACTGTATTTTAATAATGTTTAATTTTGAAAAAAAATGCCTATTTGGATATGATTTCTCACAGGAAATGGCTCCAGAAAAAAAAGACAAATACATAAATACCCAGAAGACTCTCTAACTGCTGCAGTTCGAGCCATTAAAGAAGGCATGGCCATCAGAGAAGTAAGTCGGCAATTTGGTGTTCCGAGAAGTACGTTACAAGATAAAGTCCATGGTAGATCACAAGAAAAAAGAAAAATGGGTACCCCGACTGTTTTAACACAGCAAGAAGAATCCGAGTTGGTGAATTGGCTACTAGAACTAGCCAAAGTTGGGTTTCCCCAAAAGAAAACTGACTTGGTCAATACTGTACAGAAGATCGTTCTACAAGAGAAACTAAATTTAAAGAGGGGAGGCCTGGAGAGAAATGGTATAAATGTTTTCTCAGGAGACATCCGGAAATAAGTCTACAAGAGCCAGAAGGCCTTACGAAATCACGTGCCATAATGACGGAGGAGTACCTTCGCAAATGATTTGAGGAACTTAAGGCGTACCTTACTGAGATAAATCAATTAGACATAATGACTGATGTAAGAAGGATATTAAATAGGGATGAAACAAGTTTCTCTATGTGTTCTAAATCCGAGAAGGTCTTGGCACCAAAGGGATGGAAAAACATTTACGAATTGCAAAAAGGGAGCGAAAAAGAAACTATTACTGTACTGTTGGTTTTTTCAGCAAGTGGTGACACTGTCCACCCGATGGTTGTATTTCCATATATTCGACCTCCCATGAGTGTTATTAAATCTATGCCACCAGATTGGTTTCTTGGGAGATCAGAAACAGGATTGATGAGGAGTGAAATTTTTTACGAGTACATAGTGAACGGGGTTGATAAATGATTAATGGAAAAGGAAGTAATTCTTTTCATTGACGCCCATAAATCCCATTTATCTTTACAACTGAGTAAATGGTGTGATGACAATCAGATTATTTTTTATGCTTTGCCACCAAATACTCTACCCACGTCATGCAGCCAGCAGACGTTAGTGTGTTTAAACCTTTAAAAAGCGAATGGAGAAGAACCGTACGAGATTGGCAGTCTAAACCAGCAAGCGTTAACAATATATTAACAAAAAATACTTTTTGTCCACTACTTTCAGAAACATTAAAAATGCCTTCCCTTCCTAAATCAATAGTTTCAAGCTACCCAGCTACGCGCTGCCATCGAAGAATGTGTATTCAAGTTAACAAATGCAGGTTTATTTGTGGATGCACTTGTAAGTGATATGGGATCGAATTTTATTGACCTTGCCAACTCCTTCGGCGTCACCCCCGAAAATCCTGAATTCGAATTATCCGGTGTCAAAATACTATATTTATTCGATATTTGTCACTTAATTAAAGCGAGTCGGAACAATTTGCTTAATAATATTTTACTTTTCAATGGAAAAAAAAAACGTCCTGGTCATTTATACAATTTTTTTTCAACAAGACAGCAAACAATTTTATAGATGTACACCAAAATTAACTAATTCACATATACATCCATCCAATTTCGAAAAATTGAGAGTAAAGCTTGCAGTACAAGTTCTAAGTCACACAGTTGCAAGTGGTATGAATGTATATATGAGCCTTGGTACACTTCCTACTGATGCCCTGGGAACAATAGCGGTAGTTGAAAAGTTTAACAACCTTTTTGACATGTTAAATTCTTCAAATACCGAAGAAAAAAAACGATTTTAAAAAAGTGTTCGAGGGAAATGAATTTCAAAGAAATTTCTTACAAGAAATGATAGAGTTTTTTACAAATTTAAAAATTTTCAATCGAAAAGGGGAAGATGTTACTTCAAAATCTAGATTTAAAAAGTGTTGGATATTTACTCTAAATGGAATTAGAAAGTTGTGGGAAAAATTGTCTGTTGTAAACTTCAAATATTTAAAGACAAGGCGAGTAAATACCGATTGTCTGGAAAACTTTTTTTGGAGGAATTAGGCAACAGGGTGGAAATTGCATAAATCCCACCCCAATACAGTTCGAAAGGGCATTTAGAAAACTCTTTTGGCAAAATTATCTCCATTCAAATGAGATGAATTGTAAAGATGACCTTGATGAGCTGCTTATGAACATTGAAACAAGTCATATTATTTCTTTCGACAAAGAGAGGGAAAACATTTGGGCAATTTCACTTCCTGATTACAGCTATAGGCAGGAAAACATAGCTACACAAAATGCCTTTAAATATGTACGGCTATTTAATAAAAAAGGCCCATAACATACATCAATGTAATGTTTGTACAAAATTTTCAAAAGAATGTGAACAATTAGACACAAGTCAATTATTGACACATTTTAAAGCATATGATATCGGAAAAAGTAATTATGGAGGCTTGAGGACGCCAAATGAGCACTTTATAAACTACGTTTATAAGTTAGAAAAACTATATGTGTCACGTTTTCATGAAATTTGCACTGGATCAGGAATTTCACACATATTCCTTGATAATATGAAGAATGTACCACTCAACCATCCTTGTCCTGATTTTCCAAAATTATATATTTTAACACGTTCCCGCTGGGGCCATAATATATCATTTAGCCCACCTGACGCATATTGTCACCGTTGGTATTGTCTAACTGCCGATAGTGCTTTTTTCATGATTTTGACTCTTTAGGTGATAAATAACATACTATAAGCAAAAATTTCGATTATGCATTTGTTTTTGATAGAAATTTGACAGCGACCCACCGGTGATTCGCCCCGCCCCTTAACTATAAATATTGTCAATGGGCGGGGCGATACGCCGGTGGGTCGCTATTTATGTTGCATGCGGGTGTAACGCATGACACAATAAGTTGTATCATGTGTGTAACGTACTTCAGTCTAATAAATAGTTTTGTTATGTTCACATGTCTGACTTCAGAAAAAGCGCGGGAAATATTTACGGCTATTGTTTCTGTGCTATTACGTATTTGTGTAAATAATTTAGTACCATGAATACATCTTGTTTTTACGGAAAGCGGCCAAAGAACAGTAGTGAAAAAGGCAGTGGCAATGGTAGTGATGATCCAGATAATTCTCAACCAGGACAATCAGGAATCAAAAAAACAGGAAGGGATTTACAAAAAAAGAAAAAGCCACAATATTTTTATAGTTCAGATGATGAATCTCCGGTTGATGACTGAGATTCCGATCCTGATTACATTGACGAGGATGATAACGTCCAAATTCTGCAGGGTTCATTGGCATCTGATGATTCTGAGTACAATGAAATGAGTGATGAAAATAATGAAGAAAATTTGCAAGACAACCCTAGTGGAACTGTGTCCCATAATTATATTTGGCAAGAGGTAGGACAATCTCAGATTTCATTTGATATATATGATAAAGATGCTGAACTGCTGGCAGACATTGATTTAGACCAACCCTATCAAATATATAGATTATTTCTAAGTGATGATATAATGATGCTGATGGTGACTGAAACTAATCGATACGCGGAATATTGTTTGAAGTCAAAAACTAGCAATTCACACCAAAAAAGAAAAAATCTGCTTGGAAACCTACCACGGAATCAGAAATGAAGAAATTTTTAGACATATTGATGATAATGGGAGTTGTTCATGTTCCAGACATAAGGTTACATTGGTCAAAAAAGGATCTCTACTCAAATGAATTAATCAATAAAACCATGATCATTGAGCAGGGATCGCTTCCTAGATCTGTTGACATTTTGGCATTTATGTAACAATGAAAATGCTGATCAAAAAGATCGCCTCAATAAAATCAGGTAGCTGCTAAATAAAGCTAATACAAATTTTCAAGACATAGTGAAACCTGGAAAAATGTTATTGATGAAAGTTTAATCCCTTGGCGAGGAAGGTTGATTTTTCGTCAATACATTCCTAATAAATCCCATAAATATGGAATAAAATTTTACAAATTATGTTTGCCGGAGGGATATACATACGAAATTTCTATTTATGCAGGAAAAGGTGATACAGTGGAAGGAAAAGGGCATTCTCATGCCATAACGATGAAATTAATGGAAAAACTTTTGAATGAAGGACGTATTATTTGTGATAATTTCTACACGAGCTTGCCTTTGGCACAAGAATTACTATCGAAAAAAACGTTCGTTTGTGGAACCCTGAGAAGTAATAGGAAAGGCATACCAAAGGAAATAACTAGCAAAAAATTGAAACGGGGAGATATTATTGCACTTGAAAATAATGAAGGAGTAAAAATTTTGAAATGGGTTGATAAACCTGTAATGATGTTGACAACGTGCAAAAATCGTCTGTGTAAAATAATAGAAACAGGTAAAAACAATAGAAAAGGTGAACAAATCAAGAAACCAGATGCTGTCATTTGTTATAATCTGGGAAAAAAAGGGGTAGATATGTCAGATCACATGGCGTCATATTACACTACGAAAAACCATAAAATGGTACAAGAAGGCCACAATGGAGATATTATTTGGGACCATGCTAGTGAATGCATGGGTAGTACAAAATAAATTTGCAAATACTAATCGTTTGTCCATTCTCCAATTCCAAGAAAAAAATAATATTCAGTCTCTTGTATGAAGGATACCCCCTCCACTAATAACGAAGACCCCCGGCAGGATTCATACTTTGGGTACATATGAGGGTCAAGCTAGACAAGTACGAAAACGTTGCAGAGAATGTTACAGGAAAATTTCAGAGAAGGAAGGAAAGAAGGAAGCCGATCGGAAGGCAAAAAAGGTGAAAACATTTTGTCACGATTGTAAAGATAAACCTACTCTGTGTTTAGAGTGTTTTAATGTCATACATTCAAAACAAAAATAGTTATTATTATAAATTAATATTGTAATAAAGACGTTCTAAATTGTTTATTATTTTATTGAAACTATTATGAATTTAACACCTAAAAATATACTAATATATTCAAAAATATTCGTCCTGCATTAATATACAAACATGTCTGGAGGACGGGTCAATCATAGCAATTGCTTTAACTTTGGGCGGCATTAAATATAACACAATATAAAGAAGACGTGACGGCGAGACACCAGTGGGTCGCAACGCTAGATGACAAATAACCGATTAGACCCACCGATGGATCGCTTTGCCAAGTAGACATAGGGGCAGCGATCCACTGGTGGATGGACCCTGCGGAAACGTGTTAAAATTATTTATTAGGCTAGGAATATTTTACTGTATGAAATATTCAAATAGAGACATAAAAGAGAATAAAAAAAGATAAAAAAAAATAGAAAAATAAATATTTTGTCACATCTGTAATTAATTAAAATGTTTGGTACACAATTTTGTTTGTAATATTCTATTTATCAATAAAAGATATTTTTTTTAAAAATCTTCTGTATTATTTTACGTTATATACAAATTTCTTTGTTATTAGTGTTACTGCACAAATACGTCAGTATTTGCCAGTAAAGTATTTGTCCGTTATCAATATTGGTATTTTTTTTACTAAAATATCACGTTTGTATCAAATAAAACCATTGAAAATAATTGTTATAATATGTCTGTCCATCAGACAAATCAGATTTATCTTTGAATCAAATGTAACTGAGATTATAGGTACCATATTTATGGAGTTCTGAACAAACAAACGTTTTTAAGTCAAATCTGACATCTGATACACGGGGTATAAGAAACATTTCAAGTTTAGCTTAATTTTTTTCAAATATTGATTTTATACATTCATAATCACGTATGGTATGTACATAATAATATATTATAAGTTTAATAAACTAGTTTTCTCAGTGTATAATGTACTGAACGCCCGGCAAAATTAATATATTTCTAATAGTTATTTTTCTCAGTGTAATCATAACGCATTCTACTGTTACTTCGAGGTCACGGAAATCGGTACCTACGATTTCAAAGTGCCGCCGCAAGCTTTCGCTTCTGTATGGATCCCCTCTTCTGTGCTCTTAATTAGTTGTATGAGGTCTTTCGTTACAGGTTTGTTATACGTGCGTTCTTTCCAGTAAGATTTTAAGTACACGGTCTAGTAGAAGATGTCATTTTTAACTGAATAAATTTGCGTTTTGTGATGGATAGTGATGATGATAACGACACACAGACACAGTTTTCAGTCGATGCGGAAGATGATAAAAATGAAAAATTTGATTTAAGAAATGTTCCCAAAGGCATTCTAAAAGAATTTATAGATATGTATCGCGCCCATCCCGCTTTGTGGCAAATTAAAAATAAACAGCTTTACAACATGTTATGTGCAGAAATTTCGATAAAACCAATTAATTTAATCAAATAAAATCGGTAGGGCAACTAAATACACAAGCGAGAGTAATGTGGGTTGCGGTGTCCATCGACCTCAGATTTTAATAATTTTCTAGGATATTTTGTTAATTTAAATAGTATTCTGCGCATGAATGGTGTTGTTTCTGGTTCCTTTTCCTGTTTTCTTTAATCCTGGACTGCTCGTAGCAAGGATTGAAGGTACCATGGCCATCTTGAGGCTTCAGTTCAAGTCTGGTCGCCTTCGAGATTTAACGTTATATTTTATATATTAATAAACGTCCTTCTTTTCTGGGATTTATCTCGGGGTCACCATAAGTTGTGACCTGCCGTTGTGTAGTTGTTTGTGCGATCACAATATCGATGTCTGTCGGATTTGCCGGCTTGAATTCAGCCTGTTGGTAAGTCCATGTGATCTTTTAATCTTTTTTTTTTTTCGTAATTTTCATTCAAGTTTTCCTAATAATGTCGTTCTTTCCTGAGTCAGGAAATCGCGAGTGGAAGCAAATTTCAACCAAGAACTGCAGTTTATGCGTAAGTGTTTAAGTTTGTTCTTTTGGGGTTCTTTTTTTTTTAGGGATATTTTTTTCTTTACTCTTACAGGGTTCTTTTTTTTGGTTACCAAAGCTGATTGAACCAGTTCCATTTTGTCCTCTGCGTGGGCATACTTGCCACCTGGAAGTCCAGGCTTATATAAGATGGGTTTTTTTGATTGGGGCTGTCTTGGTGTCCTACTACGCTGAGCGACGTCCGCCGATATCCAGGAGTCCTGTAGTCACCTCCAGTCGGTTCCTGTTACACAACCGCCGTTGGATCCAGATAAGTCCCTAAACACGTATTTTAAGAAAATATATATACCGTAAAACGTGGCGACATGAAACTCCGGGGTGAGATGATACGTCGCATTAAATTTGATTAATTAGCGACATCTTGTGGTTAATAGCAAACATGCGCACTGGTTAGGGATGCATGTGGAAGGTTTCTAACTATCATATTCAAACATTTATAGCTGTTGAAACGCCCACCTGTTACTGTAGAAGGCGAACAAAAAACGGTAAGAAAACCCACATTTTTTAATTGTCAAATACTTCCATGTGCATAGATAAGATAGATAAAAGTTAGAGCACTTAGATACTTTTTTTTCTGATGCCTATTTATCTAGCCACAATATCTTAACCTCATTTTGTTAATCTTGAACTCCTTGCGTCAGTGGCGTACCACTTTATTGTTTTTTTGTATTTTAAGGGGCGGCTTGAAATAAAATGGTACGTAAGTATAAAAGGCTGGTGGGCTCCAGACACTACCGAAACTATTCGAACGAGACCCTTAGGAGGGCCGTAAACATATACCGGACCACTGGACGTACCCTTGCTTCCATTGGGGAAGAATATGGAATCCCAATCTCTACTTTATGCAGAAAAGTAAACAATAAACACATGAAACGTCCAGGCGACCAAACAGCTTTATCACGAGACGATGAAAGGATTATTGTTCATTGCGTTTCTGTTGCCGCCGATTGGGGATTCCCATTCGACGTTACTGAACTAAGATATTTTGTCCGGGATTATTTAAACCGAAGGGGTTTGCGTGTAGCATTTAAGGACAACATGCCAGGGACGGATTGGTACCACACATTTATGGCTCGGCATAAGGACGCGTTATCACAGAGGACTTCTCAAGCAATCAAAGAGAGCCGAGCGAAAATTGATACACAGACCATCAACCGATATTTCGACAATTTATCCACCGCAATGGAAAACGTTCCTCCAGAAGCCATCGTTAACTACGACGAAACCAATTTCTCAGACGACCCGGGATGTGTTAAGGTCGTCATTCGCCGCACATCGAAGCGAGCAGAGAAAGTAATGGACACGTCGAAAACAGCAATGTCCGTTATGTTCAGCTGCTCAGCATCGGGCACAATGCTCCCAAACTACATCGTTTATAAGGCGGAACATCTGTGGGCAAATTGGACGGAACATGGACCATCTAAGACAAGATACAACAGAAGTGCATCTGGATGGTTCGATACAGCACTTTTCGAGGACTGGTTTTCTACTATTGCCCTACCATATTTTCAGTTGCTTCCAGATTCACAAAAAAATACTTGTTGGAGACAACTTAGCGAGCCATATTTCCACCAAAGTGATCTCGCTCTGCGAGGAAAATAATATAAGATTTATTTTGCTGCCGCCCAACAGTACCCACATGACCCAACCCCTCGATGTCAGTTGTTTCCGGCCCATAATATTGCGTGTTTGGAAAAAGAGCAACAAAGGTGTGATTCGAAAAGATGTTTTCCCACGCCTTTTAAAACAAGCTCTAACCGAAATCGACTTAACTAGTTCGGCAAATATTGTATCCGGATTTGCGGCGACAGGGATATTTCCTCTGTGCAGAGATAAAGTTTTGAACAAATTGCCGAAAGAGGTCCCATTCGATAATGCAGTAGCTGATGCTTGTCATGCAATGAATGAAATGTTCAAGGAGGCCAGATGTGGAAGAGAAGGTCCAACTGCAAAAGGCAGACGTAAGAAGCTGAATATTGAGCCAAGAAAAAGCGTCTCTCAGGAAGATTTGTTAGTTGAGGAACCAGAGTCAGCACCAAAGAAGAGTAACACGCAGCCCAAAAAGAGAAAAAAATAAGGAATATGTATCAGACAGTGACGAAGATTCCATTCTCAATGATGATTTAGAGAAAAGCCTCATTGCTTCTGAAACAGAAGAATATAATGAAGATATTATTGAGCTAGAAGAGAATGAATATCCAAATGAAATGGAGCCTGCACCTAGCACCTCTACAATTAATGAGACTGAAAAGGTGCCTTGTGAAGAGACTGATATGATGACTGATAAAGAGGCTACTCCAGAGACCAAAGACTACAAACCAAATGACTTCATACTGGTAGAGTTAAAAACGGACAAAAATTTTGCCATAACATTTGTGGCCAAGATAATCTCGGTTGAAAACGACTTATATGTTTGTTCTTATACGAGGGCAGACTCCAAAATCAAGGACGCTATCATCTTTCCCTGGGTCAAAGAGGAGTCATTGGTGGTGAAAACTGAGCTATTCGGTGCTAGTTAACATTTGGAAAAAAATTTGATCCCGAGGCAAATCAGAAAATGAGGTCGAAAAGTCAGTCTCTAAGGGGATCTTTTCGCAAGAAATTAAAAAAAGCATGTATGATATTTCACTCATTTTATATTTTAAGATGGTTATACAGGGCGATTCAAGAAAAAGGTCCGTTGCAATTATTGAGAGTTGTAATGATAATTTCTGGCGTATTGGCCTGTGCAATCTTTTAGGGACACTATTTTCCAAGGTCCTTGCCTAGCATCAAGTAGTATATAGTAGTAGATGTAGAAATAGTAAAGCCGTCTAATTATGGATGAAAGTATCCGGTTTAAAAGATGTACTAAATGTGTCTTAAATACGTCATTAAAAATATGCAAAAACGTTTTAAAAAAAATATGTTTTTTTTATATTAAAAAAAAAATTTTTTTTCCCAACCCTGTTCTCAGCAAATTAACGAATCCTCTCCGTGAATCACTGTATGTAGGTATTAGATTTTAACCTTACTTTATTTTTACTACAAGGATAAAGGTTAAAAAAGTCAGAACGATCCGGAAAAGGTGCTGATGAACTGTATAAATCTAATTTATGGTACTTTAAGTTAATGATGTTTCTGATTGGCCATGAAGTGCTAGCTGAGAGTATTGATAATATTAATATCCTTTCAACAAGCGCCAAGAACACAGATGCACTTCAGGAACCAGCTGACACAAACGGCCCTGACGAAAATAGAAATAAATATAAATGAGGCAAGTTAACTTATGAACGGAAGAAATGAGTGAGGAAATAAGTAAAAAATATTGGTTTAAGATTTATTAATATGCTCTAAATACAATAAAGTTTAATTTTTATTATGAATTCAAAATTAGGCCTTGCCCTTCTCCAACATATCTTCTTGCCAGGCCACACTTCCATTTCCATTAAGGAAATGCTGTTTTCCCTCCTTCAAATCAGTAGTTTACTTCTTCTTCCCAATCCAGATAGTGCAACGGTATCACTACGCCATTCCCCTTCTTGTCTTATCTCATGTCTGGTTTTATTTTCACTGTCTACGGTTTTTCTATTAAAGTATGATTTACTTTTACGACGTAAAAAATTGTGCAGTACACATATAGACATTATAATATATTTGGCGTTTTCAGGGTGTACACTAATAGCAGTGTGCAGTACTCTAAATCTTGCGGCGATTATTTCAAAAATATTTTCGACAACATTTCTACCCCTCGATAAGCGATAGTTAAAAACTCGTTTGTGATATGTTAGTTCGGATTGACTAAATGGTTTTAACATATTTTTATGCAGAGCAAATGCCTCATCCCCCAGAAATACGTAATTCAGTTGTTCTACGTTATCTTTCTTTGGGGGTAGATTTAGCTGGTTATTTTTTAGGTATTCGTGGAACTTAGTATATTCCAAAATACCGCCATCAGAGTTTCTTCCATTTTTACCTACATCTACATATAGAAATTCATAATCTGCATTGACCAAAGCCATCAAAACAATACTATAAAACTTTTTGTAATTATAATAGAAAGCACCCGATTTGGATGGACATGTTATTCGAATATGTTTCCCATCGATAGCTCCACCACAGTTAGGGAATTGCCAACGAGAGTTAAATCATTCCATTCTTGGACAGTGTTAGGAAACTGAAAAAAATGAGTATACTGGTTAACTTTTTATTCTTGCAATACAATACATGAAATTAATTGTAGAATTTTGGCTCAATTTTATTACTATAAAGTAACTAATAATATTCGCGAAATCGCGGGCTATCTAGGTTCCATAATTATCACGTACACTACAGTGCATCTGTTAAAATTATTTAATATTAAATGTGTTCTTCAAAATGATGTCCTCTTTTCAGAATGAAATTACGCAGTCTGTTCCATCCATGGTCATTACTGGTAAGAAAATATATGAAAAAATAGACGAAAATATGAATCCACAAAAGAAGCAAAAATTAACTGATGAACGGCAAAGAAAAATGTTTATGGCAAAATGTACTGAAGAGCTGACTGCAAAAGCTACTGACAGTGAAGCCTTAGCTCAATACATAGCCTTAAAATTAGAAAAAGTTTCAAATCCAGAGCAAAAAATGTATGCAGAATCCTTACTCACAAAAGTACTTAATAGGGCAATATTAAATAGGTTAAGTGAATCTACAGATTTAACCGAATTCAACAATTCACCAATAGCTAATTATCATTCCTATCCTTCATCAGTACAGTCATCTTCCTGTTGCACGTATACCCCTTTAAATTCCCCCCCTTAAGTAACATTACCATACACACACATTGCCCCGCAAGAGTCGCAAGAATCACAAGTTATAATTAGTGGTGGAGAACCTCAAATCTCTGATGCATTGAGACAGTTTTATAAATAAAGAAATATAAATTTTGTAAAACTTTTTTTGTAATAAAACTCTATAAAATATCCATTTAGTATTACTTACTTTTAGATAGTCTTTCTGCAAAACTTGGTAAATTACTTTGTATGTTTCTGGAATTATACGGCCAAGAGATTGTGGAGAAATTCCATTACTAAACTTCAGGCATTTGTAACTTCTTCCAGTGGCCAGATATCGTAATGTTGCAACGAGGCGCTCTTCAGGTGGAATACACTACCTCATTATAGTATCTTTTTTTTCTATGTATGGAGTAACTAACTTTAACGTCATCAAATGTATTGGAGTCCATTCTCAAATAATTTTGGAAATCAGTGGGCTCGCTTGTTCTTAATTCTCGTAAAAGATTAATGTCGCTGTACAATTTCCGTTGAAGTGGCCACGCTTTTGACCACATGCGGCGTTTTTGTTTTTTCTTAAACAAAACTTCACTAGCAAGGCCAATACAAGCAATTGCAATTATTTTTTAGGCTTTATCATCTTGTAATAATAGTTATATAACAGCACACAACAGCTACACAGTACTCTACGTTTACTAAAATTTGAAAGGAAAGACAAATCCTTTCGTTCTAAAGCAAAAGACTCATCTGGCAGGATAATTGCAGACAAAGTGACAAATTTTGAACACTAACTAACACGCATTCCGGCACATTAACTTTAATAAGGGAAAACTGCAGGGAAAGGCATTTTGTGTTAGTGGACTCTGAAAGGATTATAATTCTTTTGAAAAACAAGAGGAATATCCTACAGTAAAAACTGTCCAGAATGACAACAAGATCAAGATTGTGTTAGTGGGAGAAAACATTCTTTGTGTCATTTCAATTTCTTAAGAGGAAAGAACGTCGAAGGAAAGAATGGCAGGAATGAACGCCTGTGGGTGGTAAGCTATTGTATCTCTCGAGCACTGTAGTTAACAAAATAAATCATTTCTCAAAAATCAACACAATCATTCCAATTCATTCCATGGTCCTTCAAAACGAGCCAGATGAGATTCATGAGCTACAGTACACATCAATCATTATCACACATAAAAATTGTAGAACAAATTGCAAATTAACAAAGAAAGCATATGGTACATAAACATCACAGGAGAAAAGCAAGAACATAAAAGAGCAGTTTATTGGAACAAGAAGTATCAATAAATCAGGTTAGGTCTCGGCGAAAAACAAGGGATAAAATCATAAAAACATTAGTTCTGTTTTAAAACCAAAAGTGCAAAGTAAATCACGAGGTGAATCATTAAAAAACAAGTATATCATAAAAACATCAGTTTATTTTAAAACAAAGTGTAAAGTAGAGGTGAATACTCACATAACGTTTTCCAATGAGGAACACTGAGTGCACACCGTGCCAATGCAAATGACGTCATGCACTCCACGATGTCACTTGAGTGAACTCGCTCAATGGAATGGGAAAAGTAGTTATTCTGTGGTTATGTTTGATTTGAACATTTTTATTTTTGAATTTATTTGTGTTTGGTTGGAAATTAACAAGTTAAAGTTGCAACATTAATATGTCCAGCTGTGCCAATATTGGAACTTGCGGGATATGCGGGTTAATAGGCGAAATGGATTCCATACAAAGACATGTAATGGCAGTACATGTTGAGCACGATGATATTAATGAAGAAGTGGATGAATATGAATTTGTTCAACCTGACTTAGAAAGTACCAGTACTTCTGAAAGTGGAACATGTAAGTACATTTTACTGCAATCAACAACTGGTTTTCATATGATTAACTTTATATACCTAGGTATAGAGTGGGGCCAACCAGAAACTCGACTATTACTAGATAAATATGAATCATATTTGAAAATGGTAGGGCCGATGAAGAAGTTTAAAAGAAAGAAAGATATGTGGCTTCGAATATCTGAAGACATCTTGATTCAACTAAATATAAGGAAAACAGCAATGCAGTGCGAGAACAGATATAAGACGGTTATTAAAAGAAAAAGAAGGCAGTTGAAAGTAATAATCAGAGTGGCAACAGTAGGACCACTGTAGAATATGATGAAGAACTGAGAAAAATAGCATCTCAAGATGATAGTATTGAGCCAGAGATTTTAAGGGATGCTACGAATGTTATGGTGAATCGTAAATCAAATGAAAGTAATGAGGAACCACAACAGAAAAAAAGAAAAATCAATGCAGCAGACATTAGTGGAAGTACATGAAAAAAAGAACAGGCACGGGAAAGGCGACATCAAGAAAAGATGGAGTTGCTAAAGGAATTATTTAAAGGAAGTGAACAAGACTGAACCCTAGTTACCTTATTGAAAAATTATTAGATTCATAAATCCTAAAGGTTTATTTATTTTTGTGTTTGTATAAGGTAAGTGCACAATATTCCGTGGTACCGCCTAATTCCGTGGTATTCTCTTATATTTAATAAAATAAGAAATAGGTAATATATTTCGACGTATAAAAAATCACAATATTTTTTTTCAATATTTATTTAATGAAAACCGTTGAATTTGGTAATATCAAGTCTTTTTGTTTAACGCCAGGAAATTAAACAAGAGGTCGTGCCGCGATTGACAGTCATTCTGTAAGATGTCTTGAGTGAAGTCGCAACGAATTGGGTGTTACTTCTTAAGGCTATAAAAAGTGAACGGTAATTATTCCCTGACTATGAATTCATTTTAATATTTAATAAACCTCTGCTAACTATTCCCGTAATTGTCGAATTGATGATATTGATTTTTTTTAACCTAAAAATACATTTTTTGAAGCCACGGAATTAGGTTCATCTTTTTATCACGTGGTACCTAATTCCGTGGTATACCACGGAAATAGCGAATTGCAGCACTTTGAATTGTTCTTACTTTTAGGAAATTATAAAAAAACTTTGTCTACATCAATTTTTATATCACGAAATTAAACCCTAACGAAACGATCGAGCAAATTCCGTGGTAATGATTTGTACAACTGCATGTTAATAAGTTAATTTGAAATCTCTATAATGTACTACATTCTTAAAAAAACCTGTCAGAATGAAGGTTTTAGTATTTCAATAATTCATCCCAAAATGTTTTAAATTCGTGTAAAATGCAAATTCTTATCATTGTTATAGTTTGAAACTATATTTTTTTAAGAAAATATCAATATAAAATTGAATTTATTGATTAAAAACGCTACCACGGATTTAGGTTCTCTGAACAGTGCGCGTTCGTTATTCCGGGCTATACCACGTAATTGCGTTTCATCAGTACGATAAAGAGAACATATTTACGTGGTAGTAATTAATTCAATGCGTGCCGTAATTAAAGATTAAATAAATTAAAAAATAATCAATATTATAAATTGAATATTATAAATCATCAAAATTCTAAATATTAACTATATTTTATGATTGGTTTTTTTCAGAAAAATGCCTAAAAACAAGTACTCAGCAGAAGATCTGTCGGCAGCTCTTGATGATATAAAAAATGAAAAATTAACCGTTTATAAAGCTGCCAAAACATACGGAATACCCGAACAAACCCTTCGAGATAAAATAAAACAGAAATATACTAAACAAGATGGACCAGGCAGACCAACCGTTCTGACTGCCACGGAAGAAAAACTTTTGGTTCATTGGGTGACAAACCTTTCTGATCGAGGATTTCCTGTCACTAAGCAACAATTGATATATTCCGTGACGAAATTATTAAAGGAACTCAACCGGAAAAATGATTTTACCAATGGTATTCCAGGCAAGCATTGGTATAAGGGATTTTTGGCCCGAAACCCTTCAATTTCCCAACGTGTTACTCAAGTGCTCACTGCTGCTCGCATTGCAGCAACGGAAGAAAAAATACGAGCGTGGTTTGCCCGAGTACAGCAGTGTTTGGAGGAGAACAACTTGCTGGACATTTTGGAAGATCCTACCAGAATTTTTAACTGTGACGAGTCTGCTTTCTTTTTGTGCCCGAAAGGTGAAGGGGTCTTGGCACGTAAAGGAGCAAAAACGGTCTACACGGCTTCGGGTAATAATGACAAAGAAAATTTGACTGTATCTGTTGGTGCCTCTGCGAGTGGCAAATTAATGCCAATTTTTTCCATATTTCCTTACAAACGGATGCAAACTAAAGTTTTGGAGAAATTCCCTAAAGAATGGGCAATTGGCAAGTCAAGCACTGGTTGGATGACTTGCAAGACATTTTACGAGTACATCACCAATATCTTTTACCCATTTCTTCTAGAAGAAAGGATAAAATTGCCCGTATTACTGTTTTTAGACGGACATACATCGCATTTGTCTTATGCACTGAGTACCTTTTGCAAAGAAAAAGGCATCATTTTAGTTGCTTTGCTGCCGAACTCTACACATATTATGCAGCCAATGGACGTCGCCGTTTTTCACCCACTTAAAATCGCCTGGAAAAGAAAAATACAAGACTGGAGATTGGAAAATAATGGAAGTCGGCTCGCAAGAGAAGATTTTGGTCCACTTCTCAAGGAATGTATTTCCAGTATCAAGGCGGAAACAGTACAAAAAGGATTTAAGGCATGTGGATTGTATCCCTTCGATCCAAATTCTCCAAATTATGGACGGCTTGTCCAGACATCGGCCGCGAGGAGCACAAACGAGTCGACAAATGCAGTCAGTGCTAAATCTACATGTGACAACGAGTTCCTTCAAAAGTTCAACGAGTACTTGGGGACGGAGAAAACAGAATTGTTTCGGCAGTGTTCTGATGGAATCTGGTCTGGCGACATAAAAGATGAAAATCTATTTCATTTTTGGAGAAAAGTACACGGTTTTCCACAAAATACAGATTCTATAAGCGACAGGAGTTTTAATTTTGAACTTGAGACGCTCGCCAACAATATTATCGACGTTTCAGATGTAATGAATATTGAGAACGATTCATTTCAAGAATTCATCGTGCAACCTCATGGCAGTCTCATAGCTTCAACTCCACACGCTTTGCCGTCATCAAAGATGGCTGAAGAAGCCATTCGCACTCCACATGGCTTGCCGTTATCAACGATGGCTCAAGAATTCGTTTCGACTCCACAAAGTTTGCCGTCATCAACAGTGGTTGAAGAAATCACTTCAACGATCATTTCCACTGAGAATAATTCAATCACTCCTGGAAATGTTGAAGCTGCATCAGTGATTACTCCGGAAAAAAGCAAAACTACAGATGTAGGAAATTCAGGCTTTCCAACGCCCTTTAAAAACGCATTAATATGCCCGGAAACACCTAAAAAGAGTGTCCCTAAAAGAAATTTGAAAAGAGTCATACCAACAGTAGCCATTGCGAGTGATTATGTGGAGCATCAACGTCGGATAGAAGAAGCAAAAAAGATTAAACTAGAAAAAGCAGCGGAAAGACAGAAATTAAGAGAACTGAAGAAGAACACCAAAGAAAGCCAAACAAAACCAGCAGCAAAGAAAGGAAAAAAAAATCAGAGATCGAAAATGCATCACCAAACATTGAACTTCCAGCACTTGAATCCATCAGTATTGGCGACTATGTAAAAATTGTATATGAGGAAGAAAAATTTCCTGGCATAGTAACAAAAATCATCGGAGGAAAGTCAAAAAAACAATATGAAGTCAAAACGATGCAAATGTGTGGATCCAATTGGCGCTGGCCTGACGAAGTGGATATCCTTGTCTGCGATGCTGCTGATGTCTTAAAAAAAGTTGGAAGCGCCAGTATTATGCAATAATCGCGGTGTTTATGCTTTTTAAAAATCTTAATTCTTAACACTAGTCTTGAAAGTTGCCAAAAAATTACGATATAATTGTTCTGAGCTAGTCGAAAGCCAAATTATTTTCAGTTACATAAAGAATGACATTATTGTGATTTTAATTTTAAAATTTTTGGCAAATATAACATTTTATAATTGTCCTTGATTAAAACTTCATTTATCAATCGATTTTTAATTTGTTCTAATTTTTTTTAACCGACGCATTTTTTATTTACTACATAGGCTGCATTACCACGGAATTGAGAACCCTTTACCACAGAATTACTGACTTCGGAAAATTTTTACCACGAAATTAGGGGCATTTGCAGGAGACATTAATTTTTTTATTTTAACTAATTATCCGAATTTTTGTCAGAAAACTAAAAATTGAATACAAAAATTAACTAATCCATTAACACGGGCAAAATTATTTCACACATTTTCATTCAATTGCCTTAATACAAAAAAAATCCCAATCTCGTAAAAACTCTTAGTACCACGGAATATTGTGCACTTACCTTATTATCTAAATTAACCCTTTCAGACGCAGCGTCCACTGTAGTGGACATAATTTTTAAGGCCACCCATATTATTTATTATGAATTATAATCCAAAATCATTTTGTCCACTCACACGGACACTTAAAATAAACCAATTAGAACTGCTGGCGCCATTATGATCTCATAATTGAATTTTTACTCAACAACATTTAGTCAGCTGTTGTGTAGTCTGGCCTAGTGAAACAAGTGTGTATATTTTTACATGTAAAAGGTGTAAAACTATAAATATTATTTGTTTATCGATCAAATGTAAGTAGAAACTTTATTTTACAATTTGTAAAACACTAAACATTCGACAATTTACGTTCATATAGTTATGGATAGTTTATTTGAACGTCCATTGAGAAGGACAAAATTCCCTCAAGTCTGAAATTTTATTATTTAAAATGTTTTTTAGCTCAAGATACTTCAAAAAATATATATTATATGGATAAATTTATGAAATTGGAGAATGATGACTTGTCTGATATAGAAATATTATCTGAAGATACGGTGGGAACCAGAAGATATGTTTAGAAATCAGTTGAGTTAGGAGGTAGGTTTGTGGACGCTGGACACGTGGACAACCTTCGGCAGAGAAATCAAGCAAAATCGAGAAAATTTTGAAACCAAACCACTGCATGATACAAGGTTTGAATAGCCATTTCGCTAATACGATAGAAGAAGAAAGCGGGGCTTGTAAACTCGAAGGTTTTCAAAAAAGGTTCACACCTTTTGCAAAAAGTGTCATGTACATTTATGTCTCATTAAAGGACGAAATTGTTATTTAAAATTTCATAATAAATAACTTTGTCATAATAGTCAAAAGTATTTAATTATACCCTAATTAAATTTTACTTATTTAGATAGCTTTTCCATTATATGGACATCCATATTTTGAGAAAAAAATAACATAAAATATTTTTCTTTGCACTAAATATTTCTAGGAATACCAATAAACCCAATGTTGCGAAAAAAATTTTTTTTGCCACTATTTTGCATTTGGCCCTGAAAGGGTTAATAAAATGAAAATGAATGAATGAGTTATTTATTATTTTTAAAAAATCACATGAGAACTGTTCAAAATTTAAAATAAATTTTTTATTCTCTCTCTTTTTGCTTCTCCTTTCTCCTTCAAGATCACTTGTGATTCATTGACAACCTCATTTTCTTCCTCATCTATAGCTCCTTCATAATACCATTCATCGTCAGTTTCATCTTTGTTATCGATGCAAATATTATGCAGTACACAGCATGCGATTATAAAATTTACTATCTTATCAACTGCATGAATTTCCAACTTCTGTAATTGCCTAAACCTTCCCCTGAAGTGGCCAAATGTGTTTTCAATTAAGACACGTGTGCATGAGAAAATTTTATTAAAACGAATCTCGGATGCACTTAAGTTACCGTAGTCCCTGTATGGCGTAATTAACCACTTTCTTAGACTATATGCACCGTCTCCCAATAGATGGTATTTAGCACCACACAACTGTGGTATTTTTTTTGAAATAAATGATAGTTTATATACTCGGGCATCATGAATTTTACCAGGGGCGCCGGTAAACACATCAATGAATTTTTTATTTGAGTCACATATTGCTTGAAGGGTGATGGATGGAATGTCATGTCTATTACAATAAGTTGATTTTATTTTGTGCGCTGGTGTTTGTATATTAATCGAGGTCCCATCAATGCATCCAATAACGTCGGGAAAATTGGACACCTACAAATAGTTCACATTACATAATGCTGTTAAGAATATTGATAAATATAATTTACTTTTTTTTAATTCAGTGGCGGTTTTTTTCCAGTTCCTCTGCGGTTTATGGAAATTGAATTACATTTGGAGCAATTTGTACCAAGTAGTTCATGACTCTTTCGATTTCTCGAAATGCTGAGGTCTGACCTATGCCGAATCTTTGTGCAACATCCCGTAAGCAGCATTATTTATTTGCAGCAAACCTTAAATAGATAAAATGTAGATACATAGATAAAATGTACATAAATGCACACTTACCACAAAAAACATAACACATGGTTCTCAGCTGAAATCTTTTGCATTCCTCCATGCGTTTGGCCAGTAGGGCAGTAGTTCGACTTTTCAAAATCGTTCTTCAATGCATTAAACGTGGTCCGGTTCACACGAAAATGTTTTTTAAACTGCAAAGGATTTTTCGTAAGAACTCTACATATATTTTCATTAGAGAATGTAAACAAGAATCCAATAACTTACCTATGAATCGGATAGGTTATGTACCACATTACCAATAAAATCGTGGATTTTCGGTACGGTGGCCTTTTTTCCTTCAAAATGCCACATAATAATTCTTCATCGCTGCTCGAAGAACTATCTAAAAATTCGTCTATTATAAAGGCAGAGATTAAGGGTTTGTTTTTGTTATCAGCCATATTGCTATTGCACTCCATGATCGCACGAGCTATCAGAGACCGTGCCAAAAATCTGCACTTAGTGCGCACTACACTCGAAACATATTGCCAATGGAACGTGAAAAACTGCCACAGTGCTATTTTGTTTTCTCATTGGAACATAGAAGTTGCACTCAGTGTTAAACAGTGCAGCCATTGGAAAACGTTAACAGACACATTTTGCGTTTGCGTTTTGCAGCAAAAAAAATCAAGTAATATTTTTAATACTCATCATCGCGTTTATCTACGATTTTTGTTTGGTGATCTTTTTAGTGAATTTCAATGTAAACGGGTAAGCGAGAATTGTATTGGTGAAACTAATTTTTGACAGTTTGAAACTTCAAAATGTCATTGGCAGATTCTTGTCTATGGTTATGATCAATTTAAAGCAAAAATATCGTTGTCATAAGTCAATTAAAATTAATCTATTAATTATGCAGCAGCAGGAGAGTGAGGTATGAATAATTAATAATAATTCTAGCACCATAATTTGAGCGTTTTTTTAATTTTAGGAGACCTCGTTAGTGTACTGTGAAAGCTGGAAGATGTTTGTAAATATTTGAAATCTACTGTCACATCCTTGTTTCAACTGTACAATAATCAATAATGATACTAATCATGAAGTTGTTGATAAGCCGCAACAACATGAAGAAGTAGAGACCGTTGAAGAACTTCTGATTAGCCTGGTACAATTGAGACCAACTTTGTGGGATCACCGAATTGCACTAAAGAATCGTTCAAAAAATATTAAAGACGATTTGTGGGTTGAGATATTCACTGCTATGGGGCAAATAATTTCACTTGAGGAAATTTAAAAAAAATGGAGAAATTTGCGAGACAAATACATAAAGGTAGGACCTCGTATTACATTATTAGAACACGATAATTTTCAAAAAAAGATATAATTTTGTAAATAGAACATAATTCTCATTTGTTTGTTAGGTGAACGGAGAAATATGTGGCTACAAGCCAAGTGGAATGGGTGCTAAAAGTAAACAAAAGGTCTGGAAATATTTTTCTGCCTTACAATTCTTGGACGATTCTATTAATCCAAGAAAAACTATCAGTAGCATCAAAACGCCACAGGATACAACACATAATTCAAATTCTGATAGTAGGCCAAGTAGTTCAGCAAGCCTTGCAAATGAAACTCCAGTTGTTCGCAGGACAAAGAGAAAAATTACTGGGGAGCTAATAAACAACAAAATTCTTGAAGTCTTAAGTGTTCCTCCACCATCAGTGAATATAAATCCATCACCACTATACGAAGGAAATGCAGCATGTGTGGCCATAGCTGAAATATTAACCCAGATATGCCCATTGTACTATAGGTAGTACAGTTAAACCAAGCCCGATTCTGTCTAAATTACTCATGCGAATTAGTTTCCCCGGTTGTTTACTCATTCTTTAGGTACCAGTGGTTGTGCCACCATACACAGAAACGCTAGATAAATGCTATATTGCTTGTTACAATTTTTTAAATATTGTGAAGTTGTGAACATCACAGAATATGGAATTCGTTTTGAAAGGTAAGTAATTTTTCTATATGTAACAAAAACCAAAAATATGTTTGTATATCGTATTGTATAGGTAAAATATGTAATATAATAAGAAAAATGTCAGTAACATTTTTAGAGACCGTTACGAACTATTTTATAACCTTACTTTTTAGGTGTACTATACGTAGTACGGTGGAAACTTAGGTAGCTATCACAAAAAAAAATTTAAATGCATTTTTGTCACCTGATTTTTCTAATATGTAAAGGAATGGACTTTTACATATCCATATTATTTAACAATTTTTTTATTATAGAAATATAATTAATAATAAAAATAATTTGATTTTCTCTGGGTACTAATGCATGTAGAACTAATTTTATGTAATGTTGTGTGTTTATTGACGGCTATTTTTTTATTTTAGGCGCTACTCTTTGAATGAAGCTTTGGCTATGTTAGAAGATGACGAAAATTTAGTGGAAAATATCGATTCATTAACTATCTTCCCCCCAGATAATGTGACTAGTAATCAGACAGGCGAAGACTCTGGTGCCGAAGATCTTGTCAGCATAAATCATTTACCGGGTACCCAACTTGAGCACCGGTAGAAATAAATATACGTGATGCTGATTCCAGCGAAAACACTCCCACTTATGATGATGGATTCTCTTCAGAAGATGAAATTCCTCTGGCAGTACTAAAAAACAATTATTAACAAATAGCACTAAAAAACCCTCAAAACCCAATTATATATGGAAAGACGACGACATTGAGCCTGAAAATTCAGTGTTTGTTCAAGATGATAGGCAGGTTCATCTCGGAAGCCCTTTGGAATTGTTTTTACTTTCTTTTAATGAGGACATTCTGGACCTAATCGTATTAGAAAGCAATCGATATTCGACTCAAAAAAATCACACCAGAATAGAGAAATCTGAAGTTAGGGCATTCATAGGTGTGTTATTACTCAGCGGATACATTCAGGTACCACGACGAAGAATGTATTGGGAATATGAGACAGTCAAAATTTGTTGGTATCTGAGGCAATCTCTAGAAACAAGTTCGAATATATTCTAAGTCATTTTCATCTAGCCGATAATACTACAATATATGCAGGTGACAAATTTGCTAAGGTTCGGCCCTTGTTTCGACATTTAAATGACAAATTCTTAGAACATAGTTTATGCGAAGAAATGCAATGCGTTGATGAAGCCATGGTACCATATTTTGGTCGCCATGGCTGCAAACAATTTATACACGGAAAGCCAATTCGATACGGATATAAATTGTGAGTAGGTGCATCAAGGTTAGGTTATGTGAACTGGTTTGAGTTATACAAGGTGCATTCACAAACAAAAGCACTGAATACACTGCCTATGGGGTAGGGCCATCTGTAGTGTTGGAATATGCTGATGCTTTGAGGAAAAAATTTTCTGATGCACGAATGCATTTATTTTTCGACAATTTCTTTTCGGCCTTACCTTTATTCGAACTTTTATCTGATAAGAACTTGAAAACTACAGGGACTATGCGGGAAAACCGCATACCAAGAAGTCCTCTGATAGATTCCAAGACAACGAAAAAAAGAAAAAAGAGGAAATTTTGATTTCAAAAAAGCTGACAACAAAAACATTATCATCGTAAAGTGGCACGACAACAGCATTGTCACTTTATATTCAAATTCAGCAAGAGTAAATCCAATACATTCTGTAAAAAAGGTTTTCTCAAAAGGAGAAGAAGGCTTAAGGCTTGGTGGTCGAGTGAAGCAGTCGTGCAACGGGACGCTCCTGTAAAATCACAAAAAAAAAAACCGGTAAAAACTGTGCTAAATTTCTAAATTTTAAAGTAGGTTGCAGACCAAAAAATTTTGCGTATAACTTACATAATTAAAATAAAAACTAAGCTCATATAAAAACAATATTAGATAAAAAGTGATTAAAAGTGGAATAATAACCGTCCAGTCCAAAGACAAGTGGTCAACACATGTGCGACAAAAAAGGACAGACACCAATAAAACTCGAACTCAGTAAAAGAAAGCTTTATATCTGTACCAAAATATTATTTATACCGAAAGGTGACCACACACTGATAAGTTTTAAATAAAATGAATGAGTTTGATTCCAATATAAGTGTTACACAGCTGTATGAAGAAATAATAAAAAGCAGAGAAGACCTAAAAAATGCAATACAAGCCAGTGAAACTACAGTAATATCAAAGGTAGAATCGTTAAATCGAAAAGTTATCAAATCAGAGGAAGAGAATCAAGAGCTGAGGAACAGAATAGAACTACTGGAAAGAAATAGTAAAAAGAACAACATCGTCATCTTTGGCTTGGAAATATCTTCAAGAGAATCACTCGTAAAACTCGTTTTTCAGGAACTGAAAAGAACCTTGTGCATTGACATCACAGAAACAGATATTAAGAACTGTAACGAAATTGCAAGCTATTTTCATTCCAGTTTGTTATGTTCCACGATGAATTAAGTTTCTGCTAGTCTAGTCCAGATGGCGCCACTGTTTTCTACTAGAACAGTTGGTTTTGCAGATTTTTGCACTAAATATCTATCTATCTTTATTGCTCATACTCTACTCTCAAATGTCTGTCTCTTTCCAAACTATAACCGAGTTTAGGTGGGAGAACAGAACGGAGCTTCTTTCTTCTTACTAGTGTAGCATTCAGATGAAAACCATCTCTAATTCTGCGGTCTGGTAAGATTTATATGTTTTCTGGTATTATCTTATGATTTTATGCTCATCATTATTTAAAAAGTTGCTATATTGATTTAAAGTACCTTTGAGGTAATTTTTATAATAATATTGTTCCGTAATTATCTTAATTTACGCCTTGGGCGAATTTGCTTTTCGGTGATCAGTTCACCTTGGTTGTTCTTTGGAACAGCCATCATTAATATTGATTAGTATCAATTTATCGTGCCTTGCTGGCGATTTATCCAATATCCCCTTGATATTGTAATAATTTCGTGTGTTAATTTAAACTAACTTTCGGTTATTGTAAATTTTAGATTTACTCGGCAACGGATGTCACCATTTTGTATCGTAGTTAGTTGTTTTCTGTCGTTGTCTCTTGATGTTTTAGGTCACTTAGCTAAGTTGGTAGCGCTCTAAACAGTGGTGACTGGTGACATTTGCAGATTGGTACACCTGATTGGACCAAACCTATTTGTTTATAACCTTTGTGAAAATTATCTAATTTGGTGCATTTGTTTTTTTGGTGGACTATTTTATACCAGTGCATATAATTATCAACCAGACCTCAGTAACGTAAGGTTTTTTCTAAATTTAAAATATCGAATGCTTACTTGAACATTTACTTAGTATTTAATCAGGAACGCTGCTCTAGTGGAGCCTTGCCTAGTTCTCTGGCAAAGATACCTGCCTAGTTATCTGGCAATTGATTAACTTTTGATTATCTACAGTAAACATATAGTCAAGTTATATATCTTTATTTAACTTTATCTGCAATTCCTTAGAACCTGTCTCCGAGGAACTAATAAATAATTTAATTTAACGTTACCTTCAAGTTGAAAACTATCATATTGTTTTATATTTAGCAAATATTTATTTACATTATCTTTCTAGTTGTCTGTCTGTATACAGACATTCTAAATTCTATTTTCTTGAAGACTAACTTCTTTTAGTAAAAAAATATCTTAACATATAGGGAATACCTATTTCACTTTGTTCATTATCGTAGCTACACCCAATTTATTTGTTGGACTAGTATTTGTTCTATTTAACGTAACTTTTATTGATACTTAAGTTAGTTGAAGTCTTCAACTTCCTAAAATATTGTAGGATACCGATCCTAGTTTGTTTAGTTTGCAATTTACTCTGTAAATTTGTGTTAACTCATATTTTGTCTACGTAGCTGGACAATTCAAACGTCACAGTTTTTAACTTTGTTTTGCCTATAATACTGATCTCATAAAACTCTCCCCTTTTTATGTAAATACCTGGACCAAGAGAAGAGGATAACTGGGGATCGAACTGATCATTATATACAGGGTGGAGCAGGAAAACGATATTTTACACAACTGGCATTTTTTTCTCAAAGGTAACTGCAGTACTGACAGTGGTGATTCAAACTGACACCGAACCCATTAAGAGCTTAATCGTTGGTGGATCCTTCGCTGGACTAACCCATTGGAAGTTACGTAAGATCTTCGTCCCCAGTGAAAGTTTTTATTTGGTCAGAAGAAGTTTGTAAGAGATCAGTTATTGTATTTTTTTTTTGTAATCTCTCAATAACGTCATATTTTATTTTTCATTTTTTTTCTCTTTCACTAATATCATTTTTCTGTGTGGTTAGTTGTTGGTCTTCAACCACAAGTAAATTTTTTTGACTTGTAAATATTGTACATATACTAGTCTTGATTATACTTTTTATAAAATAATATCTTTTTATTCAACTTCCTTACCAACCGAATTCAAGTTTTAACGTTATCTTTACCTTTTAAAGTAAAATTTTAATTATTTGGTACTTGCAAAAGTCCTGGCGCCCAGCCTAGATTTTGGTGATAACTCAAATCAATCTAAGCCCTTATTCACGACCTGCTCACTGAGCTACCGGTTAATAAGTACAACCCCCAGCTTATTGTGTTATGCCAACAATTGGACGGGGGGTGTTGCACTAATTGGCACTTTTCAACGCGTGGCTTGGCTATTTTTTGGCATTTTTTTTCTTGAGTTGTCACTGAAATTTAGTATCGTACCTGTTCTTGAATTCGGGGAAGTGAATAAAATATATATATATATATATATATATATATATATATATATATATATATATATATATATATATATATATATATATATATATATATATATATATTTTTTTTTTGATCAAACAAATACATTTGCTAACTATTAACATCATTTTAACTTGATAAAAATTATCTTGAAAATTTTTGAATTTTGAAATTTTTATTTTTCACAGTTGCTGTTATCTAATTGAGATATTTCTTTATTTATAATTAACTATACCGAGTACTTGTGTAGTACCTATTTATCAAGGTTTCATACCAGTAACTGTTTGAAATACTCTTTTCATATTGTACCGTATCTTGACTTGTGTTTTATCTATTTGCATATTTGTTTAAATATTTTTACCGATTACCTCGTATAGTATTTGAGACTGACATTTGGCTTACGTACCTACTTAGCTATGACATTTCTTATCTTATTATCGCTTGCTATATCTATCTTTCTCTAAATATCTTTTTCAACTTGTAAATCCAAGATGGAACCAAATCATTTGAAAACAAATGAACTTACGTATGAAATTCGTATTCGTAACTTAGATGCGGACGGTGATGTTGAAAGAAAACGTCAACTTTTGCGTGGTATCTTAAATCAAGAGAGTGCTAATCGCAGTTTTGTTCAAGGTATTCTTACAAATCCTTATACACATTCGGATGATGTGAAAGGTATTACGGAAACTATCGCTGATTTAAGGAAAATAATTAGTAGTTTTTCGGGGGTAAATAATGATGCTAATTTTAAACGAATATCTTCTCGTCTAACTCACTTGTCTGGTAGATTTGTTCGCTTACAGATTGATACTGAAGAGCAAGAGACCATGGAAAAAAATTTGCAGTACCAAATCTTGAATTTAGAAGGTGATTTTGCTTTTAAAGTTGTTCCTACTGCCTCTACGCCAACTGAGATTTCTCCTGAGGTTAATAACGGTTATTCTCGTGTACCTATGACTAAGTTTGTAGCTCCATATAAATGGAATGTCCATTTTACCGGTTCAGCACAAAAGGAATCTGTGAATTCTTTTTTTGGAAAAAGTTGAAATGTTGCGAGTAGCTCGTGGTGCTTCCAAGGAAGATTTGTTTGCTTCGGCTTGTGACTTATTTAAAGGTCGAGCGTGGACATGGTTCACTTATGTAAAAAATAAAGTAGCTCATTGGGATGAATTAGTAAAAAAGTTAAGGGATGATTTTCTTCCATATTATTATGACGACGACTTATGGACAGAAATTAATAATCGAACCCAAAGTCAAAATGAAAAAATTATTATCTATATTTCTTGCATGGAAAGTCTTTTCAATCGCTTAACAAATAAACCAGATGAACTAAGTATCGTGAACAAATTTCGTAGAAATTTGTTACCTTATTATATCTCCCATCGAGCCTTGGAAAAACCACAAACTATCGATGAATTAACTGCGTTATGTAAACAGTTAGAAGAGGCACAAGTTTAGTCAAATCGGTATAAACCACCTCCATCAAAACGATTTGGTTTACTCGAACCAGATTTAAGCTGCGCCTATCACAATGAAAACAATTTTAATTCTAACTTTTCTCGAAGAACTAATCACAGTTCTAATATTTCTACCGTTACCTTTTTAAAATGTTGGAATTGTGGTATTCCAGGTCATGCTTATAATCGGTGTCGTAAACGGAAAACTCTTTTTTGTTATGGATGTGGTAGTGTAACAGTCCACTTTTTTAGCCTAATCGAAAGCCATATCTTTAACGAGTAAACCACTTGCAGTCGCAGTAAGTTAGTGCCTGTTTAATTTAAAAATTTGATAATACGGCCCTGCGAGCTTAAATTATTATATTTAAAGAGTCAAAGGTTGGACGCAATTCGAAAACACTCAGTAAAAATGCATATGCCGAACATTATGGGAAAATAAATATATTCTCTGATGTTGTTAAAAAAGAGTTTCTTGTATTTTATGTGCATTATAAATTTAAATCTAGAGTGTGTGTAGAACTAATCGCGCGTGACCATGTCTATTTCTAAGGAAGTTTTCGTAACCTGTAGCCCTGTGATTGGTCAAGAACACGGGAGTGCACGGGAGTACGCGGGGTGCGGGCAGTTCGCAACCAGGTCGATCGAGGATCGATACAGGATTCCGCCTTGAGCGGTGGTGCTGAGTAGACATATGTGAGTGCTGCCAAAGACAATTAGTGGCGGCGTATTAAGTAATATGGTATAGTAAAATACGTTTACCGCGGTGTATTTGGCCTTATGGAATGCGGTGTTTTGAGCAAGTTATATTATGGTGTTTTTTTGGATCCCGTCAGGTAGTACCTTTGCAATTATCCAATGTAAGTGATTAACTTTATCGTGCAAATTCCCTTTCGTGACAATAACTTATGTTTATTGCGTGAACTTCAGTTTAAACTTTGTAGATTTATCGTCTATACCGTGTGTTCATTAGACATTGATGTCTTATATGGCATTATATATGTGTCTTGTATCTTTACGTTTATGTGACAAATTATGTCTTACCGTGCCTTATGTATTTGATTAAGATATACCGTGTGCTTATCAGACAATGATGTCTTATGTTATCTGATGTAGTTGATTTGTACCGAAATATATACCGTATGTTCAGTTTACCTTTATGCCTTACTTTGCATTAAGTATTTGTTTTTTACAGTTATGTTCATTTGACATTTGATGTCTTATGTTATTTGATTTGTTTTGTAACAAAGTAGTTACCAACTATTGTCTATTGGCTAACTGCCGTATGTGATTAACCCTAGAGTTTCATTATAGTTAATATTGTGCCTTTTTTGAGTACACCGACCTTTTGTCGGACATTCATTTTAATTACTGTGCATTCTGTTTTGTAACCGAATTTGTATTAATTTTTTCCAGTTTTTATTGAATAGATATGTATTTTGTTTAATGTAGTTTTTTTGATTAATTACCTATTCTTGAAATATAAAAAACTGGTGGTGCCCAAATAAAAACCCTGTATATAAATAGACATCAAAGCAATCCGAACTAAATTGGTGGAAAGGTTAGAGCTCATCCCTGGGATATACAAATTTGGAGGGTCTCTTGCTTGCTAGCTGGGTAAGATTTAAAATAACTGGCTTGCTTCTTATAAAACTAAATTTGAAATAAATATAAAAAGGGGGTCGTTATAGTAGGACAAATGTTTTAAAATCTAAATGTCATAATTGTCGTCCTAGGAATTCTATTTATTTATCGAAACCACAGAAAAGCCAAAGGCAATCTTTCTCTCCCGTACAAACCTCTGACTCTGAGTGGAACCAATGGCTCAATAAGGTTAAAAATTTCTTCTCATGTGGTAATTCGTTGAACCCTATCTTCGTGAAAAAATTCAATGATAATCAGCCTTACCTTAACGTAAATATCTCTGACAACCAAGTAGAAGCTTTAGTAGACACTGGTAGTAACTCTTCAATTTTAGGTTCTTCTGGTATGTATTGTATATACTTAAAAAATTGAATATACCTATTAATTATGAAAACGATGTCCAAGCCACTACCGCTGATGGACAAACCCAGGAGGTTTTAGGCCAAGTTACTTTACCACTGTCTATAAATAATGTCATGAAACAGGTAAAACTGTTAGTAATTCCTTCCATTACACATTCTCTAATTGTGGGCATGGACAATATTGCTGAATTTGAAATCGGTTCACCTAAATTCGTTGCTGACTCCTCCCCTAGTTCTATCTCAGCCATGGCTGCTTTATCCCTCAAATTACCTCGGTCTAAATCAAAGATATCTTACAAGAGAACTTTATTTAGTAAGTCTTTTGATGATTATTCTGCAAAACCAGCAGGAAAATCTATACCGTGTACAGTTGATAATGTATCTTTTAACTTTATCTATTATCTTAAGACTGCATCCGAGATTGACGTAGATTCAGATGATAATCCTCTATCAGGAAATTCCTCAGATTTAGAACTTTATATCTAATTTTTTTATTATCTTATTTTTTTTCTTATCTGGCTGCATTTCTTTTCTTTAGATGCAGGGTTGTAGGGTGGGATCCATTCACACTCGTTGCATGTGTGTAGCATATGTTGTCTGGCTTCACAGGTCATGTTATTCACAAATTTGTGCCGGGTTGCTTGATGATATGTGTTGCGCATGTGTGATGTAGTGTTTGGAGTCTTCTAAGATAGCAAAATATTATCGTATCGTAACTTTTGTCGTTTTCATGTATAGAATATTATCGTATCTTACCGTTTATCGTTGTAGAACTCACTGTATCGTACCGTATCCAATATATTTTGGATAAAATTTTGAGTGATTTTTACATAATATATTTTATAGTGGCCTTAGTGGCTTCAGTTATGATTTTGCTCTTAGAAGATTTCAACTCATTGATATTAACATCGTCATATTTTTCTCTTCTCTTTAACTTATGTTTTCTCTTAGTTTTTTCTCATTTATATGTTTCCGTTATTTTATCATGGGTTCTCTTGGAGAACATTTATCATTTTATATTTTAGTCCTGGTGTTTTCCAGTTTTAGCAATGACAACGGCTACACTGTTGTTAAGGCGGTAAACCAACGTCTTTGGAGGCCTAAGACATGAGGTTCCCCTCCTAAATTTCTTATTAGGGTTTCTTCTTTGTCGATTTGGAATTTTCTTGGAAGATCATTACGCTCCTGAGTTCATTCTTGCCAGTTGACATAGGCACGATTCATATACGAGGCATTTCCTGCTACTAGAATTTGCGCAATATGGGTCTTGGTTAGGTTTCCTTACATCTAATAAACCAACCACATGTCAAGGGGATTAGAGTGTTCTCTGGGGTAGCTCTTGCTTTTTCATGCAGAATCCAGCGGCATAGATATTTTAGTACTTAGTAGTTACTTAAGTACCTCTTTTCTCTTTGTTTTGGGGACTGAGAGATTTAGGGATGATCTGGTTTTCGTCTAGCTGTCTTCAATGACAGGCTGTCTAGGAAGGGGTGGCCTTGGCAAGATGTATGTTGCTAGTCTTGTTAGGTTGAGGCCTGCATTACGTCTGCTGGACAGAGTGGTGTACCATCACTGGGGTTCATCTCAGGTCCTTTACGGTTGCCGGGTGGAAAAAATGATCATCGTACTACTCTACTGGAAGACTCCCGTTTTAGTATCTTTCCTACAAGTGTCATGGTCTTGAGGCGCATCATGACCCAGTATTTTAAGTCTCATATTTTGGCTAATGTAATAGGATTGAGGTGTCCTATTACAATGTCTTTTAAACCTCTATGTATGTTGGAATCTTGAAGTTTGGTATACTTTTATTTTGATAACTTGACTGTCTGGAATGTGTGCCTTGCGAGTTTATAAATTTCCTTTAATTTATTTTTCTCATTTCTCTATAGTGTTATGATTGTTTTTATGAAAAATTTGTAACTCCTCAAATTAACAAATTTTTCTTCCCGTAGGAGAGGTGGTGTGTAACGAAATTGCAAGCTATTTCATTCCAGTTTGTTATGTTCCACGATGAATTAAGTTTCTGCTAGTCTAGTCCAGATGGCGCCACTGTTTTCTACTGGAACAGTTGGTTTTGCAGATTTTTGCACTAAATATCTATCTATCTTTATTGCTCATACTCTACTCTCAAATGTCTGTCTCTTTCCAAACTATAACCGAGTTTAGGTGGGAGAACAGAACGGAGCTTCTTTCTTCTTACTAGTGTAGCATTCAGATGAAAACCATCTCTAATTCTGCGGTCTGGTAAGATTTATATGTTTTCTGGTATTATCTTATGATTTTATGCTCATCATTATTTAAAAAGTTGCTATATTGATTTAAAGTACCTTTGAGGTAATTTTCATAATAATATTGTACCGTAATTATCTTAATTTACGCCTTGAGCGAATTTGCTTTTCGGTGATCAGTTCACCTTGGTTGTTCTTTGGAACAACCATCATTAATATTGATTAGTATCAATTTATCGTGCCTTGCTGGCGATTTATCTAATATCCCCTTGATATTGTAATAATTTCGTGTGTTAATTTAAACTAACTTTCGGTTATTGTAAATTTTAGATTTACTCGGCAACGGATGTCGCCATTTTGTATCGTAGTTAGTTGTTTTCTGTCTTTGTCTCTTGATGTTTTAGGTCACTTAGCTACGTTGGTAGCACTCTAAACAGTGGTGACTGGTGACATTTGGAGATTGGTACACCTGGTTGGACCAAACCTATTTGTTTATAACCTTTGTGAAAATTATCTAATTTGGTGTATTTATTTTGTGGTGGATTATTTTATACCAGTGCATATAATTATCAACCAGATCTCAGTAACGTAAGGTTTTTCTAAATTTAAAATATCGAATGCTTACTTGAACGTTTACTTAGTATTTAATCAGGAACGCTGCTCTAGTGGAGCCTTGCCTAGTTCTCTGGCAAAGATACCTTGCCTAATTATCTGGCAATTGATTAACTTTTGATTATCTACAGTAAACATATAGTCAAGTTATATATCTTTATTTAACTTTATCTGCAATTACTTAGAACTTCTCTCCGAGGAACTAATAAATAATTTAATTTAACGTTACCTTCAAGTTGAAAACTATCATATTGTTTTATATTTAGCAAATATTTATTTACATTATCTTTCTAGTTGTCTGTCTGTATACAGACATTCTAAATTCTATTTTCTTGAAGACTAACTTCTTTTAGTAAAAAAATATCTTAACATATAGGGAATACCTATTTCACTTTGTTCATTATCGTAGCTACACCCAATTTATTTGTTGGACTAGTATTTTTTCTATTTAACGTAACTTTTATTGATACTTAAGTTAGTTGAAGTCTTCAACTTCCTAAAATATTGTAGGATACTGATCCTAGTTTGTTTAGTTTGCAATTTACTCTGTAAATTTGTGTTAACTCATATTTTGTCTACGTAGCTGGACAATTCAAACGTCACAGTTTTTAACTTTGTTTTGCCTATAATACTGATCTCATAAAACTCTCCCCTTTTTATGTAAATACCTGGACCAAGAGAAGAGGATAACTGGGGATCGAACTGATCATTATATACAGGGTGGAGCAGGAAAACGATATTTTACACAACTGGCATTTTTTCTCAAAGGTAACTGCAGTACTGACAGTGGTGATTCAAACTGACACCGAACCCATTAAGAGCTTAACCGTTGGTGGATCCTTCGCTGGACTAATCCATTGGAAGTTACGTAAGATCTTCGTCCCCAGTGAAAGTTTTTATTTGGTCAGAAGAAGTTTGTAAGAGATCAGTCATTGTATTTTTTTTTGTATTCTCTCAATAACGTCATATTTTATTTTTCATTTTTTTTATCTTTCACTAATATCATTTTTCTGTGTGGTTAGTTGTTGGTCTTCAACCACAAGTAAATTTTTTCGACTTGTAAATATTGTACATATACTAGTCTTGATTATACTTTTTATAAAATAATATCTTTGGCGCCCAGCCTAGATTTTGGTGATAACTCAAATCAATCTAAGCCCTTATTCACGATCTGCTCACTGAGCTACCGGTTAATAAGTACAACCCCCAGCTTATTGTGTTATGCCAACCATTAGACGGGGGGTGTTGCAGAACATATATCCACTTGGAAACTCTGCAAATAGCCCTATTAAAATAGAACTCGTGTCCGAACTAAAAAAAGAAACTCATATTGAGAAACTGCAGCAGATTAAAAGGCACAAATATAAGTATAAGACATGACTTAACAAACAAGCAGAGAGAAGAATATAAAACTCTAAGGGGATATTTGAATAGAGCCAACGAAAACAGTAACAACAAATGCCATATCAAAGGAAACAAACTATATATTGTTAGATATTAATAGATATAAAGTTAAAATTATACATTTTTTTTTAAATATTTGATTGACAAAGTCAGACAGATGCATTCTCTGCCGTCGTCTCTTCTCAACGTCAGAGGCAACTATGTGAACGTGACTCCCACCGCGTCCGCGTTTTGCCACCTCCTTGGTCCGATTTGCATGGCCTAATTTGAATTTCTTATCAAAGATCTAAACGCCACTACATCTTCCGCTCTCGGAATGCTTAGAAATTCTGGCATAAATAGTGTCACTAGTACAGTTTAAAACAAGATTATTTTTATTTCTTTCAAAACATTAAATAAAGCAAACAAAGTCAAAACAAGTCACACAAAAAAAATGTTGATAGCTTCAATGTTGATAGCTTCGGGTAGAGTTTTCTTCACCATCTATCTCTGGGCCGTCAACATTTGCTGCAATAGATAAGTTAATGTTATTTACCCGTTTCGAGTTACCAATTCAATTTGTAAAATCCGTATAACTCATGCAAAGAGTTCAGGGACGGCATAGTATAAATGGTTCACTAAAAGACACGATGGAAATACTGCAAAATGCACGTATTTACGATGGGTATCTGAGGTAATAAAACATTGAAAGACACGATGGAAATACTGCAAAATGCACGTATTTACGATGGGTCTCTGAGGTAATAAAACATTTAAAGACACGATGGAAATACTGCAAAATGCACGTATTTACGATGGGTCTCTGAGTTAATAAAACATTGAAAGACACGATGGAAATACTGCAAAATGCACGTATTTACGATGGGTCTCTGAGGTAATAAAACATTGAAAGACACGATGGAAATACTGCAAAATGCACGTATTTACGATGGATCTTTCCAAATGTACAGATCTAACACGGCAAAACATAATAGATAAAACAACAAGTACTCACAATTGTTTAATTGTAGCAAGTATTCAAAATCATCAGGAGTCCAATCTGTAGGCCAAATACGCAACTGATCCTTTGAACATTTCAAAGTTCGCTTAGTACCAATTTTACGAAGTGAAAAACGATCATCAGCAAGTATTGTTTTAATAACGTATGGTCCAACAAATTCACAATTGAATTTTGTTGACCTTTGACCCCTACTCAAGAGTACTGCTTCACCAATTTTGTACTTTTGATTATTTCTCCGTTTTTTATTTAATGTAGCTATCTGCCTTTCAGCATTTTTCTTTAGATTATTCAAAACCTTACTGGGATCTACTGGCGTTTTATTTAATTCTGGGGTAGGTAAGTCAGTTAAAATTGTACGAATTTGCGGGGTCTGTCCCTCTTGTCCAAATACTAGTTTAAAAGGAGAATATTCAGTGGTTTTTTGTTTGGTAGTGTTAATTATTAATTGGACTTTCCAGAGTTTGTTCGGCCATTCTGTTGATTTATTTGATTCAATTCTCAACATATTAGTGATGGTACGCATGTGTCGTTCCACTTGGCCATTTGAGCGATGTATACCAGGGGTTGTCACGTGCAGTTCGATTCCAAAGTGCTCAGTAAATGACTTGAATATTTTTGCTGTAAAATTTGTTCCAGCATCATGTATTAATAGCTCGTTGAAAAACTGCCGGTGCGTTGGCTAGGCCAAACACCATTATCAAATATTCGAATTGTCCGTCGGGAGTCACAAAAGCTGTTTTTGGGATGGAGGAGTCTGTGGCAATTGGGATTTGGTGAAACCCCGATGCCACATCAAGGGAAGAAAAAAATTTACCTTTGCCTAATCGATCTAATTGATCGTCTATGCGTGGCAATGGGTAACGATCTTTGACCGTAATTTTACTCAATGCGCGAAAATCAACACATAAACGGTCTGTTCCATTTTTTTTCGGAACTATGATTACAGGGCTTCCAAACGAGGAGTTGCTCTCGCGTATAATTCCATTTTTCATGAGATTATCAATAATATTTTGTAACTTTAAACGTTCAGATTCTGACATTCGATATGGGTGGCAATAAATTATTTTATTTTCAGATAACGTTATATTCAATTCACCGGTATTAACAGCACTAACACAATTACCTGAAGTAATTAAGTCAGCAAAATCTGAAAGCAAATTCGACAGTTTTTGTTTTTCATTATTATCTAAATCAGTGATCAGACTAATATTAGAGTTTGCAGAAATTGTATTAACAGAAGTCTTAGGAATGATTTTTAAAATAGTTTTATCTTTCAACAGTTACATTGTGATCGTAAATATTTTCTCCTATGACAATATCATAACATGAGTGAATATGTGGAACGATTACGAAATCAAGTTTCAATTTAACCTCAGGGAATTCTACTATGGATCTTGTAGAGAAAAACGAGTTATGTACAGTATCGTCGAATCATTGCAACGGAGTAATACGGGGAATTTTTACAAGTTTCAATTTATCTACCAATAATTCGTTTATTAATGAACAAGTGAAACCCGTGTCAATTAAGCAGTTAGTAGAAAATCGCCAATAATTATCGGCAATGTTTTTAAACTTTTGTTGCTCATAGAAAGAGAGTTAAACATAACATGTTCATGTTTACGTTTTTTATCGGGTGCCTGACGCAGCATTACGTCACCTTGCTCTTGTTTATTTTGCCGACGAAAACAATTTTCGATAGCATGACCTACCTTTTTGCAGTATCTGCAGACAAGGTCAACCTTACCCTTTAACGGGATTTCAAAGTTTTTTTTTTTATTTAAAGTTTTACAATCTCGCAAAATATGGCCAGTATTGCCACAGGAAAAACAAGTACGTGTCTCCGTTGACGTAGATGACATTTGTGAAAAATTTCTTTTTTGGAGAAATTAATTTATTTGTTGCAGGCTTTTCTGGAGAGATTTTCACATAGTTTGCTAAGAATGCAATCAAATTACTAACTGATGAGGTACCTGAATTAAATAGAATGTGCAATAATTTCCATTAAATCATCGTCTGACCAACTTGCACGTAAAGCTTTTAATTTTTCTAATTTAACTGCATACTCCACATAACTGTGTGCGTCAGTACTCCGATAATTCACTGCAGCAGCTAAAAGTTTTCCCAAGTTTTTCTGTTTGGGAAAGGAAACGGTAAAATCTAATTTAAAATTTTCCCACGTTTCTTCTGCGGGCTGCCATACAGTAAACCATCTTTGAGCAGATTTTAATAATAATGGACCAACTCTACTTACAGTTTCCCTATCAGACCACCCAAACTCGTCTTTATAACCATCAATTTTTGATAACCAAATACTGCTATCTGTACTTTCTGGATCGAAACTCGGAAGGGCCAATGAAGCAGGCGTTTTAGAAACGGGTGGAACAACAGGATTCATCGAAGACTGACCATTTGCACGCTGTTGAAGCGCCTCCAAAACGTTTGCTATAGCTCCCAAAGACTGCTTAATTCCTCCATCGTAATGCACTCACATAAAACCAACTACACGTGTACCCCACACCTGATGTTAGATATTAATAGATATAAAGTTAAAATTATACATTTTTTTTAAATATTTGATTGACAAAGTCAGACAGATGCATTCTCTGCCGTCGTCTCTTCTCGACGTCAGAGGCAACTATGTGAACGTGAACGTCATACCCACCGCGATCCGCGTCTTTTATGCCACCTCCCTCTGGTGACCGAATTTTGCAATCGGAGCGCTAAATTTGAATTTCTTATCAAAGATCTAACAATATAAACAACATCCCACATACCATAGAGGACCTAGAAGAAATCGACGATCACCAAACCAAAGAAAAAATAAAGAGTGCTGTAAAAAATATACACGAAGAACAGTCTAAACATCATAATCCAGAAAAGCAACCTGAGAACATTCGAAAGCTTAAAATACAAAAAGGGACGGAAAACACGACACACACAATAGACACTCGGAACAAAAAAAACATCGCAGGCATCGGACACTCCAAAAACAAGGGCTGGTTCAACTCCCCTTCGGAAAGTAAGAACACGTTCAATACAAAATAAATAAATATAAAAATTAAACTAATCGGTAATATTTTTAATTAAGATATCTTTTGAGCATTTTCCCTAATCGTAAATATTTTTAGTTACATGACATAAATAATCATACAAATTTGCCATATGTTTTTTTAATTTATTATATTTACACAAATAATGATAAGAGGAAGAAATATATATGTATGTATATATAAGTATTAAGTATTACGTATAACGAACTAATTTTGCTTTTTTTATACCTACGCATGCGAGTTTGTATGTATGTGTACGTGTGTGTATGCATAATTGCGTATATTTATGTATGTACATATGTGGATTATATGTGTGTGCATATGCTTTTCTACTTTTATCAGTGTACTTTTGTTTTTTTGTAATTCTTTGAAATAAAACATTGTAAATGTCTTTAAATTTCTGTCATATTAATGCCATATCATTGACAGCTAATTTTCCAGATTTTAAGCAATTAGTCTATAATAAATATGATGTAATTACTGTATCTGAAACTTGGCTTAATGTTAATATTCCTGATGAAGCAGTATCACTGAATGGGTATAAAATTTATCGACGCGATCGAGCTATAAATCGGGGTGGTGGCGTAGCAGTATATGTCAAATATTTATTAAAACCTAAAATTATTTCACATTTAAAGGACAACGCTACGGAGCAACTCTGGTTGTCTATCAATCACTTTAACAACAGCAAAGCTCAAGGTTTTTGTTTCAAACAGAGTTGCGCAAATGCAAAAATTATCACAAAATGATCAATGGTTACATGTTCCCTCTACAGAAAATCCTGCTGATATCATAATATTTTTTTAAGGCCTTTTTGCCTTACCGTATTGCTCCTGTATTGTACTGTCCTGTACGAGTTATCTTCATGTAACTAATTTAAAGTTACCACAGCGTATATTATCTTACCAACTCTGATTTTTACTTAAAGTTACCACACACCCTCCAGTCAATTCATAGGATATAGGACAGTTTTTAAAATTATAATTGACTCATCATTCAGAAACACGTATGTATGAGAGTTGGAACATCCCTTAGATTGTCAGCCAAGTGTTCTAGGATCAGGCTCAGGTGATATCTTTTTATGGAACTACAGAGTGAGTACAATTTTGTTATCAGTGTTTTCAACATCATGAGATGGGAAAATATTAAAGAAAGAAGGTCAGCATTACATTCATTTTATACCAATTATCAAAAATAGTGAGAATCGTTATATAATACTTACCAGTGTCTAAATAACTGTACATATAATAATTTTCGTGTTAAGTTGTGGATCACCCACATAATAATTATTCAGTGTTCACTAATTAACAGCTGTTAATTGGGCAATTGCAAATTAATCACTGCGTATGTTACTTGCCTAAAATTGCCATATATTTTACACGTGTAATTTGGTATAACTATTCCTCCAAGTCATAACAACAAATCACTCTTAGTTTTTTAAATTATTAAATAGAAATAAATATTATTTCAATGAAACCGCACAGATAAATAGAGATTTTAGCTTGGCTGAAAATCTCATTACTTAATTGTAAATAATTATTGTATAAAGTTGTCTATTTATGTTGCCATTGCTTATTTCTGTGTTAAGGTTTATATTTTGCATTTGCATGTGTCATACGTGTTCATCGACCAGGACACCTTTACAACGGTTATATCTGTTATTTGTTATTTGTACTTACTTGCTGGTATTGTCCCTTCAAAGAAATTTTTATTGAATCAGTTAGCAATTTCGACTGTTCGACAACAAAAATATTCAGTTTTTTATTTAACTGTAAGTTATTATATTTAATAAATTTATTTAGTTTACGTTGGTGTTTTCTGGTTGATTTTGTATGTTCTTGAATTCCCCTCTCCCTTGCCGATTTAATCGGCTGGCGCCCAGGCATTGCTTATTATATGGTTATATAACATCTGAAATAATTGCATAAAGGTAGATGAATATAGTATAATAACATCTAAATAATAAAAACAAAAACTTAATTCCTTATCCACGACTCAGCTCCCGAAAATAATGACAGCCGTGCACTAGTGATTTTGATATCAGCCAGATCAGTTCTGTTTTAGGTCACAGTATGTTTATTAAATTAATTCAAATATTCGCGCCAGCTTAGGCAGCGCTCAAGTAGGTTTGTACTCTAATTTTAGTTAGTAGTGTAGTCATTGACATCAAGTGAGAGAGAGCTATAAGACAGTCGCAACGCAACGTTCACTCCACGCAAGACATTATAAGATTCACATTGTATCTCTCGAGCATTGTAGTTAACAAAATAAATCATTTCTCAAAAATCAACACAATCATTCCAATTCATTCCACTGGCGACTAGGCTTAGATCATTAAATCAAGTAATCGATGATGAAATGCTGATGTCTAAAATTTTAACCACATTACCTGAACAGTACAAGCACTTTTGTACGGCCTGGGAGTCTGCACCGACAGCAGAGAGAATTTTAACAAATTTAACGTCCAGATTGATGGCAGAGGAGGTGAGAAACTAAACAAAAGAAAGTGAAGTAGCAGTATCGTTTAAAACAGCAGAGACAACGTGTTATAAGTGTAAAAAAGTGGGACAAACGAATCGGTTTTGTACTAGAAACAATACGGACGTGTACAGAAAATGTTATATTTCTGGAAAACCGGGACATTTTGCCATGTGTGCACAAAGGGTGAGAAATCAATCATGTCAAATATGTAAAAAAACAAATCATACAGAAAATGATTGTTATTTCCGTAAAAAGGATAAACATAAAAATGAAGAGAGGAAAGTAGCTTTCTTGACTCAATTGAACAAAAATGAAGATTTTAATAGTTTTGTGGTAGATTCTGGGAGAGCTCGTCACACATGTCTAACAACAAAACTTTATTTAATACAATGGAAAATGTAAACACAGACATTTCAGTAGCCAAGAAACATGAAAGTATGGAGGCGCAAGGAAAATGAACGATAGTGGGTGAGGAATGTATGTTAAAAAATGTCCTCTATGTTCCAGAATTAAGTAAAAATTTACTCGCGGTAAACGCTATAACTGAAAATGGTGGAAATGTAACATGTACAGAGTACTAATTACAAAAGACAGTAAAGATATACTACAAGGCGAAAAACAAGAAAATGGGCTGTATATGATAAAAATTAAAAGGGCAACAGAAGAAAGTATGCTGACAGAAAATAGTAAGAAAATAGAAGAATGGCATAGAAAGTTAGGACATTTAAATGTTACAGATATGAAGAAATTGATAGATATTTCGACTGGTATGAATATCAGTAAAAAAGATTGTGACCAAATAAAAGAAGTGTACGATGTGTGTCTGAAAGCTCGACAAACCCGATATCCTTTTTCTACAAAGAGATATAGAGCGACAAGACCACTAGAAATCCTACACACAGATATATGAGGTCCAATAGAACCTGTAACGTGGGATGAAAAGAAATATTTCTTAACAATATTAGATGATTGTACTCACTACTGTGCTGTATATTTAATGGAAAAGAAAAGCGAAGCCAAAGAATATCTAAAAAATGATGTAGAAGAAGTTGAGGCTTATAAAAATATGAGAGTGTCGAAAATAAGATGCGACAACGGAGGAGAATTTACAGATAATGAAGTAAAAACATGGTGCTTAAAGAAGGGTATAGTATTAGACTATACAGTGGCGCACTCTCCTCAATTGAATGGTAAGGTGGAACGCCTGAACAGAACTTTAATGGAAAAAACGAGAGCCCTCATATTTGATTCTGGTCTGGAAAAGGAATTCTGGGGAGAAGCGGTTCGAGTAGCTGCCTACCTTTTGAACAGAAGTCCATCAGAATCCTGTTTGAGGAATAAGACACCAATAGAAAACTGGACAGCTAAGCAGTCTGTTCTTTCCAGAATACAGTTTTTTGGTTGTGATGCCTATGCGAAAGTGTTAGGATATCTTATATATATATATATTATATTATATTTTTTTTTTTTTTTTTTTTTTTTTTTTTTTTTTTTTTTTTTTTTTTTTTTTTTTTTTTTTTTTTTTATTATATATATATATATATATATATATATATATATATATATATATATATATATATATATATATATATATATATATATATATATATATATATATATATATATATATATATATATATATATATAAGAACAGAGAACTTCTTTTCGAAGTTTAAAACTTCGAAAAGAACGTTCATAAAAGGACTTTTCTAGAAATGTGTCACATCTTTAACGAACCAAACGCTATGAACGCTAGAAATGATATCGAAGGTCTCAGTATATTATATACTTATTTATTGCATTCACAGACATATAGCAATAACACAAATAACACCCTGTATAGTACTTTTGTGAATTAGTGGTTTTTTGATTTGGTGCGGTGGCATCCACATTTGCCAGGACTGAAACAGAGAGAGAGGACAAGTGACAGCCCTCTCACTCTGGTGCAGACTTGGATATGTGGTTTTTTGTAAACATTCCGATGTTTTTTTTCACTAACCAACAAAAAATGTAGTTGACTGCTATTTGTTCAGTTTTCGTAGTGGTTGATACAAAAATTTTTAATCAAGCATTTTTTGATTTTAACTTCCTAGTAGAATGTAGTTCACTAATGTGATTTATTTTTGCAATATAAATGTGTTTCCAGTCCTTAAGACATGTCAATTTAATTTTTTTTTAACCTCAAATTAGTAAGTACAAGCAGCGTTACGAACCTGAAGCATATATATGCTTCAGGTTGGTAATCCCTTGTTTTGGTTGCATTATGGAACATCTGGTCATGTTCTTTCTTTATTTCGGTGTTTACTTTCCATAAATTATGTATGTTTGACATTGACTTTTGGTGCGTGACAATTTAGATTGTAGATATCAGATGTTTTGTAGTGCTTCAGGTTCGTCGTTTTACATCTAGACTTGTCCACGCGGCACTGTGGCACTTTTTATGCATAGTCTGTGTATGCGTATAATATACATTAAAGGGATTACACACTAAGGTGAAGCAGATAAATTTGGCAACCGTATTTTGTTCTACATAAACAATCTCCTACAATAGGTTCCGAGATATGGACGGTGGTCAGTTAATCAAATACTCTGCATTGATTTTATTGTATTTGTTTGCTAATAAAATAAAGAATAAATAGCAGAATAAAGTGATTCAGAAGATTAAAAATTTTTAAATGAAATGAAATGCTTCGATTTTGGGATATGACTATCATATGTAATAAAATAATATTTATATCAATTTAAGTTTTTAACAAGAACAATATACAGTGCGTCACGGGTGGACCTAACCACATTTGTAAAAATTTTTATTTTAAGTTTTTAGAAAAAAAGTTATTCTTCATAATTTTTTTTGCTTGCTATATAAATACATTTTACGTTGAGAAACTTCGATTTTGTTGTACAGGGTTCGCAAAAAATATAAATTGTATATTTACAAAATTAAAAATGTTTAAATCCAACTTTTTTTTAAGCATTAAAATGAAAGAGCTTAGAAGGGGTAATCGAAAAGCCAAATAAAATTTCTTCATGGGAGTTATTGTTACTAAGATACAGGGTTGGGCTGATTTAAATCAATTGATTTAAGTGAAGATAAAAATCGTGATTAAATCAACTGAATTTTTAAAAAAATACCACTATTTAAATCAAAGTTAAATTCAAATTATAGAACAATATCTGTTAACTTCACTAAAACCAAAGGCAATACCTGCTATCTACATTTTTAAACATTGAAAATACATATATTTTTTTGAAAACAGTATTAATAGGTCTTTATTTAGCATAAATAATGAAATCACATTCAATAACGACTTCAATAAAGTTTCCCTCAACTAAATTTATACGATTTTTTTGGCCTCCTGTAAAAAAACCAAAATGCACTTAGCAGGTATTGTCAGAACGCCGACGATATATACACGGTGTTTCCTAACTACGGTCCGTAACTTCAGGGGTGATTCTATATTATACAACAAACACGGTTTTTTATTAATATCTCGAAAATCATCTGGCCAATTTGTTTCAAACTTGGTACGTATATTTATTCGTAATAAGTGATATACAGGGTGCCCCACGGTATTTTGACACATTTTAAACGTGTCTAGCTTGAAAACAGTTATAGATATTGAAATGCGGTTTGGTTCAGAAAATTCATTATTTTTCAGTTTTTTCAGCGTAATTAAATATTCATTATACATGGAAGGAAAATTGCTTATTTTTGAGTTTTTGACTTTATCTAAATTTTGAGGTTGTGGGATGGCAAGCTCCATAAAAATGTGCCAGGTACGGTCAAGTCAGGTGACCTGGGGGCCCAGTTTATTGGGCCTCCCCTATACCTATCCACTGATCACCAAATTTCTCACGCAAAGATTGGCGAGTTATGAAAGCAAAATATGGAGATGGGCTATCCTAGTGGAAGTACACATTGTTACTGTTAGCTTGATATTCTTGATCGATTAATCCAGCATATCAACAGTAAAGTAAACAAAGGTATAAAAAGTGCAGCTAATAAGTATATAGTCTAGTGTTTGAAAGCCCATATTGTCTGAGCTCTTCAAAAGATAGAGACATAAACGTAGGTATTTTTGGAAAGCGCCAATAAGAACTAAAGTATCCGTTTGTGTCAAAATAACTAAAAGTTTCTATTTAAAATAAAGAAGTTTCCTATTATCTCTGAAAATGACGGATTGTAAATTTTTTCCTTCCCTGTATAATATTGAATATTTAAGTACGTTGAAAAAAACTGAAAAAAACTTAAAAATAGTGAATTTTCTGCCCAAACCGCATTTCAATATCTATAACCGTTTTCAAGCTAGAAACGTTTAAAATGTGTCAAAATACCGTGGGACACCCGGTATTTTGATGTAATTAGCTTTGACGTGACATCTCGAAGGGCGACATGGTTTATATTTTGTAACAAATAAAATATTTTCTATATTTATATTCATCTAAGGCTTACGTGACACTAAAATCATCTTTGACCCAATAATGTTAATAAAAATTTTTCTTACTTATTTTTTTTCTTAAATATTCTTATCAAAATAAAAATACGCAATTGAACTTAATTGACCTTATTCTTGCATATATCATGCAAAACATGTCTAATTAGCATTGCGAGTACTATATATATAAAATTCAGAAACTCATGCATCACTTTTGAGTTGTCATAGATTCCTGTTAAAGACTCGTAAACCAGATCACTACGGGTTCCCATCAACACGATGCATTCTACGCCTATTCTCTTTGTTTCTCTGGTCCTCCTGCTCCTTCAACAGGTAAATTACATTAATTATTATTATGACCACCAATATAATGCTTGGTTTCCTTGCTCTTATCCTACGCTGTTGAAACTCGATATTATAAGGCATAAAATTGAAAAATAAGCAAGTTTTTTCAAATTTTAAAAATAACCATTTTATTTATGTTTTTTGTGTTATCGCTGATTTGATTTTGTTTTTTTATTTTATCAATAAATTTTACTATTTCAATTATGCATTTTTAATATTTTCTACTAAGTAACTATAATTGGAAGGGGAGCGAGCCCAAACTTAAGGTTTACCTTATTTGCAAAATTTGAAGTTCCGTCACTGATTGTATCCAAAGTTTGGAGAGGATAACATTTAATTTGTTTTGTCTATAAGAAACAAGATGCTGCGGAATTCTGGGAATATAAAATACAATAACATTTTATGATTTAAAAACGCTTAAGCGTTCATAAAATAAAGTATGCCCAGCGAAAGTTTACCGGTTGAAAGAATTTAAAAGGAATGTGTTTTATACTTTTTACATTTATTTAAAATGTTTTCATACTATAGAAATTTTATTTTTGTATAACCATTTAAGTTGTAATTCCCGATATGGCAAAAGTGACCATTTTTATGACTTCCTCACCCTTTCGTGTCCGACCAACTCTGCTTAGGCCGACTTTATATTAGGTTTCCCTGTCAGGTCAGTAGTTTGTGTTGTGACTTAACAGTGCGAGTTGGGAGCTAGATATAAATTAATTTTTAGGAAACCAAAATATCGAAAATGCCTTTTTGATTATCGTTTCCAAAACAGAAGATCCTCCGACAACACGAAGCAGGTAAGTACATACCTAGAAACTTTATTAATTAAATTATTATTAGACGATTTATTTTACCACAGAAAATGGTTACACAGTAATATTTTTATTTATTACAAATCCTTGGCGACGCAGTAAATCACGGATGTGATTTTTTCCTTTGTCACAATTTTTATTCCTATGTCACAATTTTTAAACGGATTTATTTAAAAATTGTATATTAAACCTGTTATTTTTTTACAGAAAAACCAAAATTATTTAATTAGTAGGTAATTATGTTCATTTTGTTTCCATAAGTCTGCTATCTTCACAAAAAAAATAAAAAAAGGAAGAAAAAATCTTCGATTTTTATATTGATTCAACTGACGTTTTAGCTGTGAAGCCCAATGCAATTTTCGCTGTAATTTTTTGTGAAATTTTCATTTAGAATGCTATTTTCGCTGAAAGTTTGTTTATATTGGTCCAAATTTTAAAAATCTTGTTATTTCATTGGTTCTTATAATGTGATAATCTAATCAGTAAAATAAATATTTAGTAAAATACATGGAAAAACACACGGTGTTTTCTTTTAGCATTTAGAATTCGAAACAGACGTTCCTGATCCTCAAGTTTCACTTGCCACATCAATGTCTGAAGCCACCAATCCTGTATCTTCGCCGGATATCATCTCGGAAACGAGTTATGAGGAGGACACTTTATCAGATACGGAGCAGGAGGTAATATAATTAAACTTAGTAGGTACCAAAGTAGTAAAATTTACGACCTCATTAGTTTGAAGACTGATATATAAATTTCATTATGTTCCACCGAAATTAAAATTAAATTTATATTTTAGATTTTAAAACAAAAGTTTGACGAGGTCATTCCCATCCAGCCGCCTATTACTTTCTATGATCCTGAAAATCTTCCCAGTACATCGAGTACATCAAACATTAAACCTTCGCCAGCCTTGCCTCAGATATATGATTGCAGCGATAACGATGAGAGTTTAAATGATCCTGACTTCTTTCCTTCAAATGAAAGGGAGTATGAGGTAAGTTTTATTTTTGAAACTTCTTTCCGTATTTTAGGTTAAATACTTTTTAGAGTTCAGGATCCGAAACAGATGTTGACGTGGCTGAACAGCATCAACAATCCGAACTAGTTGATGATCATCCCGTTTCTTTCACAAATACTTCTGAGCTGCAGACACGATCACAGGATTTAGATACCACTGAAAATTCGATATTGATTGAGGTAGAACAGACTGTTAAACCAAATTATAAGGATAAGAGAGTCTACTGTTTATTTTGCGACAAAGATGTTCTCGATTTTTCAAGGCATTTAAAAATCTGGCATTTAGGCGAAGTTGATGTCCAACGTATACTATCGTTTCCCCCAAATTCCAAGGAAAGAAGAGTTGCAATACAAGTACTAAAAAACCAAGGTAATTTTATTAAAAATAGATCATGTGACCAGATCCGACCAGTAAAAAGGGCACCTGTAGATGACGTCAAATCAGCTAAGGATTACCTTCCATGTAAACACTGTCATGGATATTATTCTAAACGGTTTCTGTATAGGCACACAAAAAAATTTACAAAAAACCGTGAAGCGGGACAAATCGTTAAAAGACAAACCGCGCAAAGTGATGGTCACACTACGCTTTTGTTGGGATCATTGTTCAAGCATGACGACCTGCTTAAAAAAGAACTTTTTCCACGAATGCGAGCTGATGATATAAATTTGATAGCCAAAAAAAGATTTTCTTATATGCAATTATGGATATTCTTATTTGAAGAAGTAAAGGTAATCTGGACCTGGTCAGGGAAAATATGAGAAGACTAGCCAAACTACTTCAAATAACTCAGCGAAGAGACAGTTCGATAAAAGAATTAATTATTCTAATGCGTCCATGTCATTTTAAATTAATTGTTGAAGGACTCAACGAAATAGCCGGTTATAATGTTGAAACGGATACATATAAATCACCCACTTTAGCGATTAACTTCGGAACTCTTCTTAAAAAATGTTCGATCTGGCATATATACATTTCGTACAGATATCGGATACTAATAATACGCAACATGAGGTACAGGTCTTAAAAACACTGACTGAGTCACAGTGGGCTGACGAGGTGTCTGCTCAAGCTGGAACAAATTTAAAAGCCCAAAAATGGAATAAGGACGAATTGGTTCCTGTAACTTCTGATTTGAAAAAGCTAAATCAAAGTCTTGAAAGAATATCTCGTGAATCTTATAATAAGCTGCAAGAGAACCGACATGACAAATCAGAATATACCAACCTTAAAGAAGCGCTTTATTGCCAAATCATTTTATTAAATAGAAGAAGACCTGCAGAAGTGGCCCAGTTAAAAGTAAATACATACAAATCAGTTAATTTGGAGGTTAACGCACAAAACGAATTCGACAATTGCCTAACAGAAACCGAGACGATTTTAGTAAATTCGTACAGCCGTATTGTTATTTGTGGAAAAAGAGGACGAGGAGTACCTATACTGTTATCCCCTGTAATGAAGAAGCGGTTTGATTTTTTTAATAGAAGTTAGGGAAAATTTCATATCAAATAACCCTTACATTTTTCACACAAGTGGTGCCAATTTTCTTGATGGAACAGAAATACTAAAAAAATATGTAAAAATATGTGGCGTTGACAATGTCGATAGTATAACTGCAACAAAGTTGAGAAAACATCTTGCCACTGTGATTCAGTTACTTAATTTTGCCGATAAAGATTTGGAACAATTATCTAGGTTCATGGGTCATTCCTTAAACACACACTGTGATTTTTACAGATTGCCAGATAACGTTTACCAAACAGCGAAGGTGTCAAAGTTGCTTCTTCTTATGTCACATGTGGGAGTAGAGCAATATAAAGGAATGACACTTGATAAAATTAATATTAATTTGGAGGTCCTAGATGGTGAGGAGCAGGCTTTTGAGCAAGCCCTAGAAAGTACAGAAGGAGATGAAGAAACTGAAAGTCAAACGGCTCAAAACGATGTAAAGGAAAAGATAAAAACAAAAGAGAAAGCAAAAAAAGCAACGCATTCAGTGGACTACGCAAGAAAAAAGAATAATAGCAAAATATTTGGCAATTCACATTAGGAAAAAACAGGCTCTCAAAAAAAGTAGAAGTTGAGGAATTAATAGCGGCATATCCTCATATGTTCGGAGATAAACCATGGGAATTAATTAAGGCAGTTGTTTATAATTTCTACAAAGGCAATTTAAAAGTAAAGTAATTTTTATCTTTATACCTTCTTTATTATTTACACGTATTTAGAAGGGTCACACAACCTTGTCCCATATTTAATTTGTATGGTTAATGTTATAGTAATAATATTATTTCTTTAATTCATTTTTATTATCATTCACTTTAGAATAACACTTCTTAAAAATTATATAATGTGTTTAAATTTGCATTTTTTGATTAGTTAAAAAATATATATACACATATAACTCAAGATTGTATCAGTTTTTTTCTCTTTAAAATTACAGATTTGAGATTATTATGTTCTAAAAATTTTTAATAACAATTTTCTTCTGATATACGATGCTGCGATAAAACTACTTTACCGTCCTATCGTCTGTAAAATAATATTGTCATTCAAAACAAAATCTCACAAAAAAAATTAATGCTTAAGGGTTTAAAATTAAAAATATTAATCAATTTGGCTTCAAATCAAAGTCTTTATATACAGTGTATACAGAAAAAATGAATAAAATTTACATTGGCTTTATTTTTTTTTATTCCTATAAAATAAATTAATTTTTAATACCTACCTTATATTAAAAACAAAATTTAATCTTATTTTATGACTTTCCTCCGCAATACATTTAATATAATGGAATTAAAAATACTTATATAGATAGTTAGTTAGTTATTATTATTATTACTAATTTTTTTTTTTTTTTCGGTTTCCCGATGCCGGTCAGTCCTCCCGTGGCCTCCGACGCCTCACGGGAGTCGCGTCGGCGCATCAACTACAGCCACTTCCCACATCTCGCAGGGTTAGTCACTGTAGATACCAGAATCGTGTGCCCTAAGCAGACGGAGAGAACCAAGAATGACCGCCTTTTGCATTTGTACGGATAAACTTGAGAATATACGGTTTCATATAATAACAAAATAGAATAATAAAATATTCTTCTCATATTTTTCTCATATGTCAAAAATGGGGCAGCCCATTTGCATTCTGAGAGTGTCATGATAAACCTCATAGAAACTGCTAAAACTTTTGTCTTTACTTTTTTTATTGTATCTATTATTATAAACGAGTCAGAGGGAGGGGTCAGTTATAATGGACCATCCTGTACATACGCTCACCGGGTCAGACATTTAACGATGCCATTAAGACATTGCAAGCATTGTACAAATTAATAATTAAAGTTGCATTATACGTAAGGTAAATTTAATTTTTTTTTTTTAATTTTTTTCTAAATATTACAAATTACAATTAAAATGTTATAGTGGTACTATAAGCATTTCAGAAAAAATAATGTTTAAGAAACAAAAGCAAAGGAATGGTAAACCAAAAATATAAATCCAAGCCTTGCTCGACATCCATTCAACTTGTTTTAGACACGCGGCAAAACAGTAAAATGACCTTAAAATAAACCATACACCAGGTGTTAACTACGGCAACATTGGGATGCTTCAGGTAGATGCATTGCACTACATATACGATTATGTTTTGCTTCAAGTTAGTGGGAAATACATAATTACTTCAGGATGGTGCTATTAATATGTATATATTATTATACACTTTATTTATTTATAAATATTTCAGAATATAAATTAAATAATCGGTTGTGACATATTATATATACACCTCTTTATATAATTAACTTTTCTCTATCTACTCTAGAAATAGGTGCTTCAGGTTAGTACCAATTAGCAATTGCTTCAGGACGGTTAGAATGATGTGTATATATATATATATATATATATATATATATATATATATATATATATATATATATATATATATATATATATATATATATATATATATATATATATATATATATATATATATATATATATATATATATATATATATATATATATATATATATATATATATATATATATATATATATTATATATATATATATATATATATATATATATATATATATATATATATATATATATATATATATATATATATATATATATATATATATATATATATATATATATGAACCCCTAGTTTGACTTAAAAAGTATCATCTGAAAATATTTATTATTTAGCATAACATAAGAAAGCATTATTCTCGATAGTTTTAATACATCCTAAAATTTAATGATCTAGCCCTAACTACTATAAAACAGCTGAAACATGGTTATAGGACATTATTTATTAAACTATTTTAAGGTAGCCAAACTGAACCATTTTATGATGTGTGCAAAACTTTTTTTTGTGTATTATTTTTGTCTGTAGGTGTAATGTTGTTAAAATTTTATATATTTTAACACGCTTTTATTAGCTTCACTTGCATGTTTGTTTGTTTGTAACAGATTCTTTGGACTCGAATTTGACCCACTTTAAACGGACAGATTTAATTGAAACTTTGTACACTTACGAAGAACCGGTAACAATACAATAATTTGATAAGTTTATATCATTATCCTGATCAGGATCGCCAGTCCTTTCCTCACGTATCCTCTGCGTGAAAGCAAGAGGGCTTAATATTGTAAGTATATTCCGTGATTCTCAGTTCGGTCGTTGGCCGAGCTGGCAAGTCTTAGTCGACGCGAAACGACGGACTCCTCGGGCGTGAGTTCAAATCCCATGGCTGAAATAAAAAAATATTTTTTTTTTCAGAAATATCTGTTGGATCGTAATATGTTATAATATCAGCATCAATAAGCAATATAAATATAGTTTAAAAAAACTACAAAACACGCTTTCATAGCACATCAAACTAAAAAAGTGAAAAATAAATATAGTTAAAAAAAAAAACTAAAAAACACGCTTTTAAAGCACATCAAACTAAAAAAGTGAAAAAAGTTATTAATATAAACGAAAACAATA
>JANEYF010002068.1:0-64921 GCA_029963845.1 Rhamnusium bicolor | reverse complement strand
TGATTATTATTATTATTATTATTATTATTATAAACTTTTTATGTTTGAAATTATTCCCTACAATTTTGTCTAACTAACTATTTCATCCCAGGCACCATTCCCGAGATAAATGCGAAAGAAGTTCTGAGTCACCGCTTGGAGGTGCTTTTTGTAATTAAACGGATGAAGTCCTCGGACGGAAGAAAAGTGGATGTAATCATTTCACCTGTTTAAACTCTTTATAAATCTCTTATTGTATGCACAATATTTCAGCGTTAGAGCGGTACATTTTTTGCTTTTACACCCGTACTGACGACAAACTTATCGGCGTTCAATGGAAATAAAACAAATCAACAGCGCGCCTGGCATTTCACTCGCGATAGTACCTCGTCGTGGTACTGCCGTTTAAATCAGGGTGGACTTTCTGTTCGTTAGAAACCGGTAGTATTGCGCGAAGTAGATCGCAGTGTACCTTGAAAACGGTACAATTTGTCTTGAGGACGACCGGTACCGCCCTCGTCGACGCAAAAAGGGTGTCGGAAGTTTTTGTGTTTTGGTGTTTCTTTTTTATTATTTGTTTCTGTACACCAGCACGTATGTATATTTCTGACACTTTTTACATATTTTTTTAGGGTAGGTTGGGGGCCATAGACAACTACAATTTTTTTCTTTGGTAACAAAAAATTTCTGGCACATTTTCATGTGTTCATGAAGTAATGTATAAATTAAATAAAATCGTTACAAGGCGACTTGCAAAAATCGCTCAGATAGATAGATCGATTTTTAAACACATTTTTCTATTTTGTCAAGTATATATAAAAAAAGTTTACCAAAAATTTTTATAATATAAAACAAAATCTGACATTTTATTTGCTTCACATTTAGGCATTTCTAGAAAAAACTAATAAAATAATTAATGGGTATTACATAAGTAACCTAACATGATAACAATAATAAATACCTATAATTTTTTTACATTGTATACTGTAATTCTTATTTGAATGCGCTAATATAAAAGTAATATCTTTTATCGTAGAAACTATTAAACAACTACTCAATCTATAAGCTAAAATTACATTAAATTAAATAAGAGTATTCTTAGTATTAGAAGCAAAAGATATATTGAGAAAAAAATATTAACTCACCAAATCGAAAACTGTTCACATTTAAGAACTGATTCTCTCAAGTTACAATACAAAAACTAAAATCGATATACATTGTGCTTCATTTTTTCCGGAACTCTCAGGGGACTGGTACACGTGAGCATATTATTTATAAAAATATTTAAATTACATAATTTAAAATATGAACTTTTGTCACATCATTTTGATATTATAATTTCAAAGATTAATTGTAACTTTAGTAATCACATTGATAATCATGACATCTAACCTAACCTAAATAAGCCAACTCTTTTCATACATTATAACAAATCTATCATTTTATTTGCTCCGTATTATTGTATTTCTAGAAAAAAATGATAAAATAATTGTTATTTAATTTACAAAATAGTAATAAATACTATAAATAATACCTATAAGTAAATTAACTGTTACCTTCTCTATTGGAATACGCTGATATTATAATTTTTAGTATTTATTATTATTTTTTTTTTTCGGAATTATCGATGCCAGACAGTCCTCCGATGGCCTCCGATGCCTCACAGGAGTCGCGTCGGCGAATTAACTACAGCACTCCCCACATCCCGCAGGGATAATGACTGTAGATAATGTAAATAGCACAACGGGATTAAATGTGGCAATCTAGCTGGCCATTCGATACACCCTCGTCTTCCTATCCACCCATTATTATTTAATAATCTCGAACACGAACCACGTAGTGTGAGGGATACCATCTTATTAAAATAATATCAATATGAGGGATATCAGGATATTTGGAAACAGAATTGCTAGGACATGTAGTAACTGTTTCTAAATCCTTTTTTCATGATTACAAAAATTCTAAATGCTTCATCAATTTTTATACATCTGTACTACAAAAATATTTTATTTGTTTGTAAAGAAACATCAAATTAATAAAAAGGTAAATTTTTTCTGACAAAGTTTTTAAACTATTCATTTTTTTTTTTGAAAAGTTGGAGTAAGCCGTCCATAGCAGAAAAAATATGATTTGACACTTCGTAATGATGAAAGATTTATTGAATTTAACATACATTTTCATAAACATAACTAAAGGTATATTTATTGTACGTACAACTCGCTAGAAATTATTGCTAAGAATTCCAACTAACTGTTTGTTGATAATAATTTACTGAATTGAAACAGAACCTACTTTTTTTGATAAAACGTACTAATAGAAACTATATTGTTGTTGTCTTTCTTTTGAAAAATAAATAATCACTTACAAACAATTTATTTAATTTCTCATCGAATTTTCCGAATCACTGACATCAATTTGTAAAAACATTTCCAAAATAAAAACAGTTGATTATTTTTGAAAATGAAAATTTAAGGGTGATAACCTGTTGCAACAAAAGTTGAAAAAAAAATACGTATTAACAAGAATGAGAAGACGTTTTGGAACTTTTTATTACATGGCCAACTGCTAGTTCGATAATTCAAACAGCAATTATTAGTTTATTTTATTTTTTTTTATTTTTATTATTAAATATTTTCATAGCGAGGAAATCAAAATGTTTATATATGAGTAATATACTATACAAATGAATTAACTGCAAATATCTTAAAATAGTGCGAAAATAATTTCACTTTTAGCACTATAGACCAATCAAATTAAGTAAAAATCAGGCCCATTTTCACGATAATTTCCAACCATTCCCGACCAATGCCATTCGATTCAGTTTCTTTTTTTGAATTCTCATGGTCAATTTTACCGTAAGTTATATGAGCAAGAATTTAATTTATAAACAATGAAAGTTGTGAAAATGATGAAAATCGATGTTTCTAAATATTCAACTTCAAACGCTGCGAAAACGGCAACAGATAGAGAAAAATTGCTCAGAACATTTTTTATAGAGCGTTAAATTCTCTTCAAAAAAAGTCCACGACGGCATATCTCTACGATGAATAGTTAAGGCGTTACAATGAGTTAAATGTTTATTATTTTTTCTACTGCGTACTGGTCAGCTTTATACGTTGTAAAAATAAGAAAATTATGAAAGATTTACAGCAAGTCTACTTTAAAATGTTCTGCGCAGGCGGCCATTACGCGGAGTACGAGTCTGTTGATCGCGCATGCGCGTTACGTGTACAGCTGACTGATATACAGCAGAAAAATAACACCGGCACACAAAAAAAAAGTTGTTTATACATTTGACGCCACCTACCTCCCTACATGTATTTCGACCCGCTGAATCCGAATTTGAAGTCAATCTGGACCGTACACCCTCATATATCGAGTAAATTGAAAAACCGTAAAAAATAGCGAAAATTGGGCGGTAATAAAAAAATTTTGTGGATCTAAACCAAGCCTAATTTTTAGGTATTTCGATCCGCTGAATACGAATCTAAAGTATATTTAGACCATAAGCCGTTTTAAATCTAAGTAAATTGTAAAAAACCCTCGAAAATTGCTAAAAATGGCAAAAAATTGTGATTATGTTGATGAAAAAAATTTTGTAGACCCGGATCGAAGAGGATTTTTATGTAATTTGATCTGCTGAATCCAAATCTGAAATATATTTGGCCCATTAATCCGTCAATATCTCAAAAAATCGCAAAAAACCGATAAAATAGCAAAAAATTGCAGTTGAAAAAATTGAAAAAAATCTATGAAACACGATTAAATACGTTTCTTGTATTTTTTTATGCATAAAATACAAGTTTAGAATCTGAAAATGTGAAAAATTGTAAAATCTATAAAAAATGACGTATATACAATAGGATACAGAGATGATGAACAAGAATATTGGTAGCAATATCTTTATATTACTACTTAATGTTGTAATTGAGATATCGCAAAATACAAATTTCTTACATTTTTCCTGTGAACTCTGTAGACATATTGCGAATGTTTTCAGGCTCACCAGTTGGCGCTACTAGTCGAGTAAGGTCGTGTTAAAAGTTATTGTTAGGCGCGGGAAAAGTTTATAGTGTTTTATTATAATTATTTCGTACACCAGCAAATAAAAGCCCTTGTTAATTGTGCCTCAGTGTTGTGCAGTTCCATTTTGTTCGGAAACAAAAGGCCGACATATGCTTCCGAGAGACAAAAATCGCCTAAAACAGTGGATGATAGAAATAACTTTACTCCTTCGAAACATTCGTGTGTTTGTAAGAAACATTTTAATCCTGACGATTATGCGTACCAAAGGAGTCCACTACAGAAAATCGTGAGTAATAATCACGTACATTCGTTATTTGCATCATAGTCATTCTTGATATAACCTAACTTTAATGGTATAAGACACCTCTGATAGGTATAATAATTTCTCTACTGAGCAAGTAAATTACTACTTTCCCCTTCTGCCATCATTTTGTTAAATGTTTTTCAGCTAATTTTTATAAAAATTACTAAAAACTAGCGTTAAAAAGCCTTAGTAAACATTAACGGTCAGTGATATTGACCTTTCCGTACACCAGCACCTCTCGTGGTGATTCCAAGCGCGTTAACCCTCATTAAAATAATATGGACAATTCTTTACGAAACAATGTAGAATTGAATGTGAATAGTATCATCTCTGTACACAATATGTTGATGAGTTATACGTCGCAATATAAAAAAATCATTTACTAATTGTTGTAGAATGAATGTATAACAATTTATGTGAATGCCGGAATTATCAATTCGATATTGGTATGGTATGGTATGATTAAAATGATTATGCATAGAAAAATTTATGACATGACGTAAATAACAGGGTCGCACTGGAGATAACACTCCCTAACTATTTCTGTCACTTGGTGTAAGGCGTGTTCCATGCAAATTACATGAAGACAAATGTAGAAGGCTGCCATTCTGGGTTCTCTCCGTCTGCTTAGGGGCACACGATTTTGGTATCTACAGTCACTAGCCCTGGGGGATGTGGGGAGTGGCTATAATTAATTCACCAGCGCGACTCCTATGAGACATCGAAGGCCACGGGAGGACTGTGCAGCATTGGTTATTCCGAAAAAAAAAAAAAAAAAAAATAATAATAATAAGCCACAGGAACTCGACACATCATCTCGTTCTGGCAATCAAATTCGTTTCGTGAAAAATGCCATAATCAAACTTGTATCTTTAGTAACTCTAAAAGTTCTGTTAAAATCTACTTCACTTGCTAGTTCTCAAACTTTATTTTTGTTGAATACGAATTAATTCATTACCTCATTATCCTTACATCCTTTCTTTAAAATTTTCATTCACATCAATGTTTTCCTTAGGAGGAAAAGTGAGGTAAGATACGTACTTTACTTTACTTTTCACAACATTCTACCAGATTTTCGCGGTCTTTATATTTATTTTATTTCATCTCGTTGTTCCTTTTAAGCTTCAGTCCCGTTTTGTAACACGAAACGCAAAACAAGGCATGCAAAATTCATACCATAGTTATATTTAAAAAATACAACAAAATGCAAAAGAAACATTACATCTAATGTGTCATACGATTACCATGTAGTTTTTTGGAGTTTTGGGTGATCCGCGGTTGCACTTTTTCTTGTACTAAAACTACCAAACCTTAAGTAGAAATATTCCACGTTATATATGGAGTTAATTTATGAATTCTAATGCGTGTAAAGTACACTTAAAATCGAAGATACGTTCATAGATGTACAGGGTGGGCAAATTTCGATGATTGTATAAGGTAACTCGGTAACTGTAAGAGATACAAAAAATGGAAGGCACATTCTCGATCTCTTTCTTTGAAACAAATTCACTGGCAAAAACAAAAATTTGCTATCGTCTTTTGTTTTCGAGTTATAAACGAAAGTTCAAATTTTCGACTTTTAGACACGTCAATATCTTGCTTGTTTGCAAAGTTATGAAAAAAACAACTTTTACATTCTTCAGGCACTTTTTTCTGTATAATAGAGCGGCGTCGAGAAAATTCAAAAAAAGGGTGCAATTTCGAGTTATGGCATAAAGTTGTATTTTTTTAAATGGGAATTATTGTAGGCTATTAGTTAAAAAGGAAATCTTTTTCTCTTTCAAACTATATATCATATGTGGGGTCGCTTTTGATGTGTAAATATTTAATAGCGGAAATAACACAGCCCCACAAAAAAAAAATTTTTCTGACCTAGCAATGAGACGAGTATATTCTTATGTATTTTTGATCGCTGATTCCGAATCCGGGGTCAAAAAAAAGTCGTACACTCCCAAAAAAAAATTTTAGAGCCAAAAAACACCCCTGAATCGATTTGTTTAATATTTTCGGGAAAAATTGAATGTATTACAATAAAAATAAAGGTGAATTGCAGCGTTCACCCTATCGGTATGAAACGCACCCCCCATAGAGGGTGAGAACCACCCTCATCTGCCATCAAACCAATTGATAACGACAATGACTGAAAAACATCTAAAAATGTTTAAGTTTCGTTAGGTTTGCAATAAACTGACGTAGAATTCACGTAATACCCCAAAACTGCCCCTATAGCGTTATGAAAAACAACCCTTAACTTCAATTACAGAAAAAAGAAAGGAAAAACATAAAATTTGATAACGATTTCATTATATGGATGTTCTTATTTGCAGAGATTCTTATGGCTAGAATATTAGCAGTCATTTGTCACCAATCTTAACACCATTTGGGTATAAAATGCATCCCTGAAGGGGGTGAGAAATACTCTTACGTTAGTAGCTTTTAATTCTTTTTTTAATCTTTTCTTTTATGGTATCTTTTAACAAATTTCAATATTAGTTTAAAGAAGATAGAGAGTCTACTTATCTTCATTTTCATTTTTTTTAGTCACATCGTGACTTGGGGTCATTTCACCTCTTTGGAAATTGACAACCGATAAAATTATAGGTACGAGAGTTTTCAACTCCGTATGTTAGAGCAATACGCAAGTTTAGCTAGCAGTGGCAAGCCACTATTAGCACGATATGGCATCAATTAAAGTTGGAACCTGTTAGAGTTAATGCTTTCGCTGGGTGATTTGATTATGAGGAATCTTTTTGCCAAATCAATGGACGATAGGTCTCATGAATTGAGATAAAAATAAAATAGGTTCTACGACTGTTCTTTGCAAACCTAACGAAATTGTTATTAAATTTTTTCCTTTCTTTTTCCTGTAATTGAAGTTAAGGGTTGTTTTTCATAACGCTATAGGGGTAGTTTTGGGGTATTACGTGAATTCTACGTCAGTTTATTGCAAACCTAACGAAACTTAAACATTTTTAAACGTTTTTCAGTCATTGTCGTTATCAATTGGTTTGGTGGCAGATGAGGGTGGTTCTCACCCTCTATGGGGTGCGTTTCATACCGATAGGGTGAACGCTGTAATTTACCTTTATTTTTATCGTAATACATTCAATTTTTTCCGAAAATATTAAAGAAAACGATTGATTAAAATGATAACATCATTTTCAGAGCGTTATCTCATATATACCCTATTTAAGGAGTGTTTTTTGGCTCAAAAATTTTTTTGGGGGTGTACGACTTTTTTTGACCCCGGATTCGGAATCAGCGATCAAAAATACATAAGGATATACTCGTCTCGTTGCTGGGTCAGAATTTTTTTTTTTTTGGGGGCTGTGTAATCTTTTAGTAGATTACTTTTGCGTTTCTTTATATTTATTGCAAGTAGGCGTGTGTCATCTATGACAGTGTTTATCCGTTTGTCAGTAAATTGAAAATTAATAGTTTTGTTTCCGTCATAATGACACTCCATTTAATCGTAAACGTGAAGACGTCTTAAGAAAATTACGAGAAATGTAATATGCTACAATGCTTTATTCAAAGTAATAACAATTGTAACATTGCATCAAAAATATATTTCAATCGCTATTCAGAAAGAAGACAACCTAATAAAGCTATTTTTAAGAGGTTAAAAGAAAATCTTATTAATTGTGGGTCCTTCAACAAGCCAAGACCAAAAAAGTACAATATTGAAGATGCTAAAGAAACTTCTATAACTGTAATTGGAATGGCGGTTGTAAATCCTTCAATTTCAAGTTGTTAAATTGAAGCTGATTCTGGGATTTCAAGTCGTCGATCTTTGGGTATTTTGAAGCCTTATACAATAAGGAAACAACATCACCTGCAACCAACTGATCATCAGCGACGATTGGAGTTTTGCATATGGTATCGTCAAAAAAGTCAACAAGATCCATTCTGCTCTAGAAATGTAGTTTGGACAGATGAAGCCTACTTTAGCAGTGCAGGAATTTTCAATAGGTATAACGAGCAGTACTGTATTAACTTGCCGATCTAATAACCCAAAAAATTTGTACTTAGTATTTAAATTGTGGTCTGGAAATTATTATTATATAACGAGCAGTATTGGTCTGATATGAACCTTCACAGTACTGTTGACGTGCGATCTCAGGGATGCTTTAGTTTTAGTGTTTGTTGTGCTCTACGTGGCAATCGTGTTTTAACATATCACATATACCAAGAAAATCTTAATGACGAACGGTACTACGAAATCTTAAATAATATCAGAACCGTTTCAGAATTATTAAATACCAATTTTGGAAATAGCTGGATGGGAAGAAGTAACGGACCAGTGTGGTGGCCACCACTATCACCTGACTTAACGTCACTGGATTTTTTCTTTTTGGGCCATATTAAAGATAAATTATACAAGAAAACCAGTACCGACATAAATGAACTCAGACAAAATTTTATAGACTGTGTGAACTCCATTTGAATTCTTCATATTTATAATGCAGTTCAGAGTATTATTAAGGTGTGTAATTTATGTATCGAATATAACAGACATCAGTTTGAACATTTACTTTAATTTGAAAAGTACCTAGAAATAAAACACAATAATATGCGGTTAGTTTTAAATTGCTGTCGGTCAGATATTATATAATATTTGAATTTATGGTAATATAAGCTGTCGTCAATAATGTCAATATTTTGTATGAAATATTTCTATGAAAACTATTTAGTTGTGGTCATATGAATACCATTAAGGTGTTAATTTGTAATATAATTAGGGAACGTGGTAAAGCAGTTAATTAAATTAACGTAATAATTACGTGGTCTTTACCCAACTAATTATTATTGAAAACATTAAGAATTTAAACGTCAATGTTTGCTTGCGAACTTACCATGATACGTACAGTTCCTGGTAGTTCGTTATTTCATTTTAATTAATGTGTTCATTTGATATACCGGGTGTTATACTTAAGATTTTCATGACGTATGTTTAAATTGCTATAAGGGGACCAGAAATTTTTTTATCTTGTAATACAAAGTACTTTATACCAGGTGTAACAGGATCGTGGTACACCACCCTTTTCTCCTTTAGTTTTGAAGATAATTGATTGAAATTTGGAATATCCTATATACATAATAAGCGGAACTTCTTGACATACAAGTGATTTTTATTTCACTTGCGGTTTCGCTGGAAGTAACACTCTTTCGATTTTTAAATATGTATTATATACATTATTGCATTTTTGAATTCTGCATAATTTTCTGAATCCCACCATACCAAATGAGTGACATTTCAAACGTCAGTATTTTTTATAATGTAATTTTCAGTCGTATTAAAATGTGCGATAAATACAAACAAAATTACAGCTAAGAGAAAATAAGAAAATACAATTTTTGTTCTAATTACCTTGTTATACATAAGGTGGCTCTGGAATACAAAAAAATGAACACAAAACATTACAACAGTTGTTCAAAGTGCTATCCATTAACGTCAATGCACTTGTGAACTCGCATAGCTGTTTCTCGAAGAACGTTCGCCAATTGCTGGGCCGTTATGCTATTAATTGCGCGTCTTACTCGTAGCTCCAGGTCTTCACGGGTTGTAACGGCGGTTGCGTAGACAATATTTTCAATGACCCCAAACAAAGAATTCAAGGGGTGTTAAATCAGGTGACCTTGGAGGCCACCTCACAGGACCATTCGTCGAAAATACGTTTTCTCCGAATCTATCTTTGAATTATGGGGAGGAGCGCAATCTTGTTGGAAATATATTCCCTGTCGTAAATGGAAAGGTAATTCAGCTAAACTGTCCTCAATTTCATTTTGCAGAAATCCCAAGTATCAGTCAGGGGTCCTTCAAATATTATTGGACCAATGATTCTACTACCGATTAGTGCCAAACATTGAAACCGAACCGCACTTGAAAGTTACCCTCTCGTAATAAATTTTGATTTTCTTGTGACCGATATTTTGTATTTTGTTGGTTAAATAATCCCAAATTGGTAAACCTAGACTGGTCCGAAAATAACATCATTCCCAAAAAATCATTGTTTGGCTGCACGTTATTCTGTAAAATCCAATTGCAATATTCCATCCTACGTTCGTAATCATTTTCGTACAAGTGCTGGTGCAATTGGTATTTAAAAGATTTATAGTGGTATTTGTGCAAAATTCGGCTTACTGTTTGGTGACTGATTTCTTCAAACCCAATTTGTCCTAAAGAAACAGTCTTATCAACTTCTACTCGAGCCAAAACATTAATTTCCGTTCCTTCGTCAAGAATGAAATTCTCTTCGGGATCATTGTTGGGCTCACTTCGGAATTGATTTTCAAGACGATTAAAATAATTTCTCGCTGTACATTGTCTATCACGATATCGTTCGGTATAAAGGTGTCTAGCCGCAACGGCATTTTTTTCTACATTCCCCAAAATAATTAATATATCCACTTTTACATCTTTTGTATAAACTTGCGGAATTTTGAACACAGTTAACAAGAATTTTAAACAATTTTTAAAGACACGATAAAAACACCGGTAAACCAACAAATGTTTGACAAGCTAAATATTTCATTGTTTTCAAAGCCACCTTAGTTCGTTACTTCTTAACTTTTAATTAGAACAAAATTGTATTGTCTTATATTTAGCTGTAATTTTGTTTGTATTTATCGCACATTTTAATACGACATAGAATACTATATGAATAAATTCCTTATTAATAGTACTAATAAATAGTACCACGGTACCAATATGGTCCCATTAGAAAAAAATTGAGATTTTCCCCAAAAACCATTTTGATGAACTTTATTTGCCCATAAATCACGTAATTTAGTATTTTTGACAGGATTTCGATTTTTCTAGCATTACACATGTCATTTAGAATAAATCGGAACCGTCATGGCACACTTAAATGGAAATTTAATAATTATATTATAAAAAATATTGACGTTTGAAATGTCACTTATTTAGTATTGTTGGATTCCGAAAATAATGCAGAATTCAAAAATGTAATAATATACAGGGTGTCTCATTTATATCGAAAGTTATTGTCACTTTCGGCGAAACCGGAAGTGAAAAATCACTTTTATGTCAAAAAGTGCCGCTTATTATGTATATAGGATATCCCAAATTTCAATCAATTGTCTTCAAAACTAAAGGAGAAAAGCGGAGTGTACCATGATCCTGTTACACCCGGTATGTTGAACAATTCCACGTTTCTAAATATGCCATCTCAGACGGCACCAGATATTCCTGTAATATTGTCCTAAAAGAGTGATATATTTAAATAACCTAAAATGTTTCTGGAATAAGGTAAAGGAATATTACTAGAATAACAATAATTAAAGAATAATTATGGAATACGTTTTATGATTATGCTGGGAATATAATATTCTGTATAAACTAGAACAGTTATTCTAAGATTATTTTGAGAATGGGGGACATTTTTCACAATAAAAAATAGTTAACCTTGTAAAATATCTCGGATCTGAAGTTATAAAAAAATTTTTTTACATCATCGCTACGGGATTATTTTGTACGAACATTTTTAAGATGGAAAAAAATTAAACGAAAATTAGAAAATAACACACATGAACAAAATACGTACCTATACAATGCATAGTTTAAAAATGTCCACCATAAAGAAATATTTTAACTTTTTACTTCTGGATGCCTAATATAATGAAGTCTGGCAATCATAATTTTCTAAAAAGAACTTGCAGGTGTCAGATTTTAATAATATAATTAAAAAATTTCGAATTTCGCGCAATCGTTAGGTTTGTTTCTTCGTACGACGTATATTAGTTTAGCGAACAGATAAAACGAGATGTGTTAATACAAACAAAATAAGGTGATGAGAGATAGCATGCTAATTTCCTAGCGGGGAAGAAACAAACAACGAAAACTAACCTGATGGCGTTGATGGCGTTCGTTTGAAGTTGTGTATTGGTGTCAATCTCGTAGCATAGACACTGTGATTATCTTTGGTTTTGTTGTGCAATGATTATGATAGTATAAAACGTGTATTTATATATTTATTTTAATAAATATTATTTATTAAAATGCCTAAGTTCTCGAAAACAAGAAAAAAATAGTACATAGTACAGATATATTCACAAACAAAGAATAGCTATTTGCCGGGTCAAAAATGTTTTAAGCAATGTCAGGTAACATACTGAAAATGTGTTCTTATCAATATAATTTCTATACCCATACCTTTTTCCCATGCGATTTACAGCTTATTACCATGTCAATTTGCAATCTGTGGTTCTTTACGCAGAGATTGATATCAGGCTTATACCAGTATTATTAAAAATCCCACGGAAGTGCCCTTGCTGACACAGTATTACATAGAATGCACATTTTCAACTTTTTCTAACCACTAATTCTTAGTTTGTGTAAAATGTAAATATTGCACACCTAAATCAATTCATTACATTTATTAATAAACCTTTATTTGTGTTTTCCAACAGTCGTAATAGCTATAAGTTACGCCACTGAATGATGCCGATCAAAAATATTTGCCAAGCGGTTACTAATATTCGACTGATACCAGAGCTAGTCATCCCTGCCTGTACTTTCCGTGAAAATGGCCGAATTTTCAATTTTATAACTGGCGCCTCCGCCAAACATACCGATCGTCTTAATTCGCACCTATGGATTAGCTTCTATTAAACTGAGCGACTATATTTTATTGGTTTCTTCACTTTTATTAATAAAATTTCCCGCTGTACTAAATAATATATTTGTAGTATTAACATATCTGTGCACAGAATGCATAACAAGTGTTGTAAATCTTGCCTGCAGAATGAGGGGCAGAATTTCGAGCAATTTTATGATTTATAATTATTTAGTGCTTAGATTGTTCAATAAATATAAAGATATTCGTTTTATGTTCGTTATACAATTGTTTCATAACAACATAACCCTAGATATCAGAAATTAATTCTACATCAAATTATATATGTAGAATTAAATGCTCTTCCTTCTAGTTATAGGCATTGTAGGGGTTAAAGTTACAACTTTTTCTAATAGAGAGTCTAAAATTATTCGATATGCATTTTATAATGTTTTTGTTTTGAGTTGGCAAATGCATAACATGTTCTTGACATTACTTTATCAAATTCTCCATAAATAATAAATACATTTAAAAAGTCTTCGTATGCGTAATTTAAAAGTGCTGGCATTTTTTTGACATAAGAGAATAACTGACATTGGTGATTGTTTCTAATCATGGCTAAGTAGATAGAAATTTTTACGAAAAATTCTTGAAAATCTAAGAAAATCGCTAATATTTCAAAAAAGTTGTAATTTTAACGCCTACAAAGTCTACACTAGAAAAAAGAGACTTTAATTTTACACTAGCTAAACTGGCTAGTTTATTCAAATTGATATCCATTTTTTTTTAGGTATATCATAGGAGTGCGAAAAATGCTACCTAATTAGTTGTATAAGTGCATTTGCGGAAATAGTAAATTATTATCCCTCTTTCAGGAAAAAAAGTTACACCACTGACAAAACAAAACAAGTATTTTTTTTCAACCATAAATCATCACTAAATTATATGTAATATGGTCACTATACAATTGATATAGACATAATACAAATATTTACTACTGATATACAAGAAAAAACCAAACAATCAAACATATCCTCATAATGATCATACTGAAAGTGATAAAATTTAAGAATGCTGCATAATTAAAAAAATATATATAGTTATTTATGATACAAGTGTTAAAAATGACTTTTTATTTTGTGAGTGGCGAAGTATGCGAAATGAGCGTAAGCGGGTGGAGCAACTCCACGAACAAAATAAAGTCATTTTTACCATGTGTATCATACACTGTTTTTCTACAAACACCATTAAAAGAACAATAAAGTTTCTTTAAAAAGATTTCAAATCCTTTTAATGGTTACCGAATAATTCTAGTAGTTTGTAGGATTTATGAAATAAATAAATCAAGTTTGCCCGTTGTTTGACACATGCTTGTCAAATGTGAAAAACTATATAGTATTTCCTCCACTGCTTCAAGTTCAACTTCAACAATTTCTTCTTGTGAAGTAGCTTTCACAAGTGATAAATATTACTAATTGCTCCAATTATACAATTAATATAAATATTTCTAAATGACTTGTAATTTTTTTGTTAATAAATATATAAATGTCATTATGACAAACGACTTGTCATTTTACTTTTTGCACTAGTGTTAAAAGTAAATCATGTGATCATTTTTAACGCGAGTTTATATAATATTACATTTTTAATTCAAGTATGCCGTGTTAAAAATTTAGTTTTTAATGGTGTTTGTAGAAAAATAATATTACAACATAAAATATATCGATAGCAACATTCTTTGATACATATAGCAAAAACAAAGATCTCAATTCAAATACATAATTACAAAAAAAGTTTTATAAACCTTCCATAAACCGTGGCAGAAATCTTGTTCTACTCGTAACAGTCATAGGTTTATAAAAAAACACTTTTAGTTTCGCTTTAATGAAGATGTTTTTTGAAAATTTCATAGAACGTAGGGTTAACTGTTAAGGAACATTTGCAAAATATTTTAAATTTAAACTGTATAACTTTTTGTAAGCTTGTTCTGAAAATGGCTTAGATGTACCGATAATTCATTTTCAATAATGAAAGGTGTAAACTTTGTGAAAAAAATCTATTTCTTGTTCTATTATGTTCATACCGTCATTCGGAATGAAGTCGGCCTGTGGGTGCGAACTCGGACAGAAAGGTATTGGTCAACGTTTTATTTCATGCATTTTATTTCATTTGCATGTACCGCGACGCTTAAAACTAAAACGACTGGCATATTCTCGTCCGTACAAATCTGATTGCTGTTGGGGTGTACGTTTTCGCTGAATAAATTCTTCGTAGAACACGTAAATAAGGATTTTATAAATATTTTTCCTCCAAATTTAATAACTCGAAAAGAAACTGTTGTACATAAAAAATACTAAAAATAAAAAAACGAAATGAATTATTCTTTGTTAGGTGGTTTATCTTTAGTAAACCCAAAGCAAAAAATTTTTTTTTAATGTTTTTTTTTTCTTAAATAATGACCTTTTTGTAGAAAAACTCATTTTGTAGGGATGAAGACGGATACCATGGTTAAAAGTTACAAAAAGAAAATCGGAATTACTTTCATGAATTACACTGAAGAAAACTAAAGCTAAAGCACTCGATGATATTAAAAAAGGCAAGAAAAGTTTAAGACAGACTGCATACTCTGCAGTGTGCCAGAATCTACATTACATGATAATATGAAGGAGAAAAAAGTAAGAAACATGGTGGACAAAGCGTAATTTCAGTTGAAGAAGAAAGAATTTTGGCCGAAGGAATTGTAAAATTCTGCGAGTGGGGTTTTCTTCTTATAAGGCAAGGTATGAGATTGCTAGTTAAAGGGTATTTGGACAGAAAAGGAGAAAAGATAAAACAATTTAAAAATAATTATTCTGGAATAGATTGGTTTTATATATTTCTGTCGCAATAACATTTTAACTGAACGATTTGCCCAAAATATCAAGCGATCGAGAGCAAATATTACGAAGGAAATAATACAGACCTATTTTGAAAATTTGGGACAAACAATTGAAAATATTCCATTATCAAACATTATAAAGTACGATGAAAACAATCTCACTGATTATCCCGGTAAAATAAAAGTTCTAGAGGATCAAAGAGTAGAAAGGATAGTAGATTCCGGCAAATGCAGCACTTCGATCATGATGGCTATTAATGGATAGGATGTACTTCTACCCCCATATGTAGTTTCCAAGTCTGTACATTTGTATCCAACCTGGGTACAAGATGGTCCTGATGGTGCTGTATATAACCGCACCAAATCCTGTTGGTTTGATTCTATTTGACGATTGGTTTAATAGGATTCTCTTACCCTACTGTAAGAAGCTTCCAGGAAGAAAGGTCTTAATTGGGGACAACTTGGCAGCTTACACTTTGATACACGTTTTACGGTGTTGCGAGCAAAATGATATTGATTTTGTGTTATTGCCACCGAATGGAATACATATGCTACAACCGTTAGACGTGTTTTTTTTTGGCCCATTTAAAAGAGTCTGCTGAATGGAAAATGAAAAACAGAGGTTGTATTCTCAAATAGGAATTCCCTGCGCTTTTAAAGAAAGCAATCGAAAAGATCGAAAATATAGAAACGAACATCAAGTCTGGCTTTCGAGCCTGTGGAATTGTTCCGTTGTCACCAGATGCTGTTCTTAAGACAATACCTGATTCAGAGAGAAAGGAAAACGAAGGCGTAAATGAGGAACATTAGACCAACATCCTTAAGACATTCCTTCACGAAAGTATACTAACTGTTACTCACGACTTTAAGAAGGGACGTAGAAAAAATTGCAAGTGCCTGCTGGCAAAGGCATTTCCTTAAAGGGATATGGAGAGATCTGATAGTGAGGCCGAGATACCCTAGAAGATATAAGCGAAGATGAAGAACTTGAAGAAGAACGTGAGTCGAAAATGAGAGTGATCAAGAAGAAACTGTAGAAATGCAGGATGAAGATAATGAAAATATGTTCCTTCAAAACCAAAGTGATACTAATGATGCTGACTCTGCAATAGAAGCAGGAATTTTTCGTAGTAGTTAAGTTCTGTTGTTCAAAAATCAAAGCTAATTAATACTATTATGGTTGTGTTACCGAAGTTATGTCAGAAAGAAATAAAAATATTTTTTTAGTAAATTTCTTAAGAAAACAAAATTAAGAAAAATGGGGGAATATTTTAGATACCCAAGAGTTAAGGATGAAAGCATTATTGAGGAAGATTAAATCGTGAAAGTATTTAAAAAGTTCCAAGAAAGATTTAAGGCGCCAAAGATTTCATTTCCTGCTTTTGTCTTTATTGAAAAATATTAAAATAGGGTAAAAGCCAAAAATATTTTATAAGATATTTTTACATTAATGTTATATTATTAGTTATTAGTTATTCAAATAAATATTATCACCAGAATTTTTTTTATGTGTCCTATTAGTCGATAAAAAGATGACGTTTAATGTTTATTAATGTAAATTTACATGTTTTTCTACGAATATGCCTCTTTGTTTTTTTTGTACCTAACATTTATCAATAAAATATATATCATTTAATTTTTTTGTCCGAATTTACCCCGTACTAGGGCCTAAGACAATTTTTAACGCTTAGTATATGGTCGTCCGCCTTTACCCCATACATAGGGGTGGAGGCGGACACTCTTTAATAAAAAAAGTATTGGGAGGAATGAAAATTTATTTGATTCTACTATGGAATTTGACAATAGAGACATGCGAGACTCTAAATTATTTTTTTTGCAAATTTTCTTTTGAAAATTGTAATTTTTATTAACAAAGAAACGGCAAAAATCGTCCGACTTCATCCCGAATGACGGTACTCTTAATATTTGAACCACTGCATTGTAATGTAATATTTCTTTTAACTCTAAGGTCATTCTGATGATTACCAAGGTATTACCATTACGAGTATTACGATAACAAACACAAATACAGTTTATTCATGTCGGTATCATACTTTGTTTTATTACATTGAATAATCTATTCTAAACAACAACTGTACATTATTATTTACACCATTAGAGGAGCATTTCAGTGTATTGATATTTGTTTAAACATTATTCGACTGACTAATGTTGCGTTTCTAATAAAACATTTTTAACATACATAATTTCCAATAATACAAAATGAAAGGAATGTTATGTTAATATAACACAATAGTAAGTTGCAGAACAGTATGATTTTTACTCTAAATTTAAAATTAAATCAAAAAAATGTAGGTACTTCGCAAAGTTGTCGTCTTGTAACTTATGCAGTTATCTTAAGCCATATTTTCTAAGAATCACGCATCCGTGGTGTGCAACAGCGCACTAACGTCAAGACACTTGGGTGGTTGGTAAAAAGGGCATCTTTCTAAAATGTGTGATTGTCAGTGGCGGTCCGTAATAATTTTATTTGGGGGGCTCTAGTTTCTTAGAAAATATGAACAACATAATAAAGACTCATCTTCAGTCCCTCGGTAATTTCATCCAAGTAGAACTACGATTTTTTATAACAAAAGAGAAAGTTTTATGTACATATTTATCACTGACATTATTGCTAGGGCATTAAGGCGTTTCTTAAAATGTCTTTATTCTTTTAAGGGTTGAAAAACATCTTTCTGATTCAGCAGTAGACATCGGAGTTGTCACAATAATTTTTAGTAACTTGACTGTTTCACAGAACGTTTTAATTAAACCATTTTCAGACAGCCAAGAAAGCATGTCTAGGTAACGAAGTGATTTTATTTGATTAAGTTAAGGTAGCTAGGTGTTATTTGTCTGTTGGAAAAATATTTTATCCATTATGTTACTGCGCTTGTAAAGAATAACAGTTTAATTATTAATTATAGATAGGAAGTATGGATATGTTTTGTGAACATTCCACATAGGTCGAATAGCTGGCAGTCCGCGAATCGCGACACACGAGGCGCGCATCGTGCCCCGGCACTCTTCTGCCCGCGCTATCATGAAGGAGCCTGAGACTGAAAATAATTAAATTAGTTTCCGTACAGCTCCCAAACAAGGAACCACGCCGGCCAGCACAGTAAGTAAACTCGTGAGTATAAGGATATATTGGTATTTAAATTTCATGCGAAATTATTCTAAGTCGATGAACGGGTGACGTAGTTGTAATATACCGCGCATGACTACCGTATCTCATCCTACTCCTGCGTTAGCAGTATCTGGTAGCATGAGGATTTTCACAATCAAGTTAGTCTCCGTTTGACCGCTACTCGAAGCACCACGCCGACTTGGATAGTAAGTAAATTCGTGAGTATAAAGAAATAGGTAATTAAATTTAATGCGGAATTATTCTAAGTCCACAAACGGGTGACGTAGCTGTAATAAACCGCGCATGACTACCGTATCTCATCCTACTTCTGCGTTTTAGCAGTGTTGAGTAGCATGAGGATTTTATCATTAAATTAGTTCCCGTCTGAGCTCCGACCGAAGCACCACGCCGACTTGGATAGTAAGTAAACTTGTGAGTATAGAGGTACATAGGTATCCAAAGGTAATTGCGAATTTTTCTAAGTCGATAAACGGTGACGTAGTTGCAATATTTCGCGCATGACTACCGCGCTCATCCTACTTCTGCTTTTCGGCAGAGTTTAGTAGCTTGAGGATTTTACAGAGTATCCGGGAACAGTCCGTTGCTGCCGCCCGTACCGTCCAGACGTGCCGACCCCGACCGCTCCAGAGAGGAAGCCAGCACAGGATCCGGAAGTAGGTAGCAAGGTTTGATAAAGGTTTGGTAAATAATCGGTATTACTTGGCTGGTGAGTACTTTCCGGGCTTTATTTTTTAGTTAGTGAACCGCGAGCGCTAAACGTATCCGCCTCATATCCTTCCTTAGAAAGGGAGAGCGGCCGAAGGTTGGAATTAGAACCGCGTTCTACCGCGTTACACCGCGTGTTCTCCAGGCCACCTGAGCACGTAAAAATTCTGCAGGGTGACTTGGAGATACTAGCATTTGATACCGCGTGTCCTCTAGGCCACCTGCGTCCGTTTTTTGGCAGGGTGATTTAGAGGGATTTCCGTAACCGCGTGCCTGCCAGGCCACCTGAGCACGTAAAAATTCTGCAGGGTGACTTGGAGGTATCGTCCGTAATCGCGGGTCCGCCGGGCTACCTGAGCACGTAAAAATTCTGCAGGGTAGCTTGGTAGCTTTGACCATACCGTCGTCGTCTTAGATTTGCAACCGTTCGGCTTGCCACTCCTTCCCCCCCCCAACTTGAACCGCGTTATACCGCGTGCCCTCCAGGCCACCTGAGCACGTAAAAATTCTGCAGGGTGACTTGGAGGTACTGTCAGTTGCCATCGCGTGTTCTCTAGGCCACCTGAGCACGTAAAAATTCTGCAGGGTGACTTAGAGGTACTTCCGTAACCGCGTGCCTGCCAGGCCACCTGAGCACGTAAAAATTCTGCAGGGTGACTTGGAGGTATCGTCCGTAACCGCGGGTCCCCCGGGCTACCTGAGCACGTAAAAAATTCTGCAGGGTAGTCTTGGAGTTTGACCATCCCGTCGTCATCATCAATTTGCCGCTGTTAGGCTTGTTACTCCTTTCCCCCCCCCTTACCGTGACCGCATTCAACCGCGTGCCCTCCAGGGCGCCTGAGTCCGTTTTCTTTGGCAGGGCGCTTTGGAGATACTCGTTTGCATATGATAAGACCGGAACCATCCATCAGCCAAGCGATAATAAGTAACCGCGTTAGATAGGCATAGTTTGCTTGTATTGGCGCTTGCTTCCCCTCCTGGTATCCGTCCGCCGTCTGCTCGTGACCGATTAAGTTATTGCTGGTTACCGTTTCACCGCTTTACCGTACCGCTCCGCTTGACCGCTCGCTTACTACCCCGCTCGCCCGTCGTTAAGACATCGCTGCTCACCGTTTCACCGCTTACCGTATCGCACCGCTTGACCGCCCGCTTACTGCCACGCTTGTCCGTAGTTAAGACCGTAGTAGTATAAGACCGTAGTAGTATAAGACCGTAGTAGTATAAGACCGCTTGTAGAATAAGACCGTTTGTAGGTAAGACCGTTGTAGTATAAGTTGTAGTTATTAAGGTGTGTATAAAGTGTAAATAAGAATTAGTGTGTAGAATAAATGTACATATATTGAATGAGAGTCTGTTCCTTAAATGTAGTGTGTAAGTTCCCTTTTTCCCGACCCCTGGCTTAGCCGTATCTTCACTGCAGTTGCCCGGCCTCTATCGTCCCGCCGATAGAGTAAAGTGGTGTTTCTGCACTCTAAACAGAAACTGGCGCCCGAGATCTCCGTACAGTGTGCACCGCCGTAGTGTTGGGCGTCAAAGTGACACTTCTGCTCTTGCGTAGAGCACCGGGAAGGTACGTCACAAATTGGCGCCCGAGCAGGGACCCGAAAAGCGCAACTTACTGAAATTCGGCAGTCCCCCGAAAGCAACCGTTTTTTTCGGAAAAGGTCGTAGATAGACATATGAGGTGTCATTTTCGACTAAACCGAGTACGAGGAATCGATTCCAACTAGTCCCGAACCGTTTTGCGCATGCGCTAAGGAGTTATTAGTAACTTTGGAACGCGAAGAGATACCGGGACACGGAAAAGTGTTTCAGGGGAGTTGGCACCAGAGGAGGTTGGAAACCGAACCTCAAAACCCGAACTCGACCCGAACATTTCCGAAGTCGTCCCCGAGTACCCAAACGCCATATAGGCATGTGGGGTATCGTTTTGCACTAAACCGGACCCAAGAAAGCGATTGCAAGCGCTTGCAGCCCGATCCGACTAACCCCGTCGAAAAAACGTGCGCCCTAGCGCACCCAAAAGTTAAAAACTCGCGAGTTCAGAATTGCCGAGTTGTCGTCATCGAACGACACCGCCTGAACTCAGTTTTACCGTTTTTCCGGAGTTTGCCCGGAACTCTTGACGACTCCGGTGGCAAAATCGATTTGCCGTGTGACCTATCGTTTTCTAGTAAATCGAGGGTGCGGAATCGATTGCCGCTAGTTTCAGCTCGATCCGACCACCGTGGTCGAAGAAAAGCCTACCGAATCGACACTAAAAGTCGAAAGTCGGTAAAACCGATATAGGGTGACTATTGGTACCGCAATACACCATATATTGAGGACCCGGACCGGTCCACCCGATTTCACCTGAAGTTCTGACCGGAAACAGATCTTACCAGAAACCCGCCGAGTGACCCCTCCTTTTCGAGCAAACCAAGGGCGCCGAATCGAACGCAGTTATTTGCAGCTCGATACGTCCTGCCGTTTAGGAGTTAGGTCTGTCAGGGAGTTGTCTGGTGCACCGCAGACCGAGAAGACCGCTAGGAAAGTCAGCAGATCATAACCGTCAGTATCTGCAACCGTTACCGTTCCGCCCAAGAAGAAACGTTAACCGACCGTTACCGTTCCGCCCCAAGAAGCACCGTTAACCGACCGTTACCGTTCCGTCAACAAAATGGCCACCGAAGAAGAAAAGAAGGAAGAGATGGATTCCAACGAGGACACCGGAAATATCGAGCTGGGAGATCTCCGCCTCAGCTGGATATACAAACTTAAGAAGGACCAGATTGACGCGGAATTAGGGAAATTCCGCCTGGACTTAACCGGCACGGTGGAAGAGAAGAAGCGACGATTAATCCGCTTTATCCGGGAAGGATGTACCTCGCCGTTGCCGCCGGCTGTCTTTCCGTCAATACCCCCACCGTTTACCCTACAGCCGCCCCCCGTAGCAAGAGCTACCGCCGCACTACCGTACCGACTCGCCCCGGAAAGCCCGGCCCTAGATCCGTGGCAAGTCCATAAATGGAACACCCATTTTAATGGAAAAGGCGACCCAGCCGCATTCCTGGAAAGGTTGGATGAGATCTGCTCATACACCAACATCCGCCAGGAACAGCTGCTGCCGGTACTCCCGGAACTGCTCCAAGGCCCAGCCCTGCTGTGGTACCGGAACAATAAATCCCACTGGGATACGTGGGCGAAGTTCACAAGGGACTTTAGAACGTTCTATTTCCCCGTGAACTATCTGGAGGACTTGGAGGCAGACATAAGCCGCCGCCTTCAGAAACCGGATGAACCCGCTACGAATTACCTCACCGACTTACAAACGCTTGTTCGTCGGCATGGAGACTTGAATCCGGAACAAGAGCTGCGATGGCTGTACCGTAACCTACTACCCGATTACCGACAGTATATCCGCCGAAATGATTTTACCGATGTCTCATCGCTCACCGCAAAAATCAAAGAGTTTGAATTACTGCGAGAGGAGGTGAGACAGGTATATGACGGGAAAGAACCGCTTCCACGCCGAAATACCATCCGAAGGTTCGAAAATCGTTCCTCGGAACAATATTCCGTCCCGCCTAGACAGGCCGAGTCTCGTCCCGTTGTTGAGAGACCCGTTCCCATGCCTAGGAATACGAGGTTGCCCGCAACCCCTCGGGAGGAACCGCCAAATATTGTCCGACAGCAGGACAGGCCAGCCGCGCCGCAAACCGCCCCTAGGACTTACCGCAGTCCGGAAGCATCCGAGAACCGACCGTCTACTACCGCCGCTACCTATGACCGGAACATCTGCTGGCGCTGTGGGAGGACCGGACATTTCCGCAGTGAGTGTCGTTCCCCGCCCAGGTTGTTCTGTTCCCGCTGTGGTCGTCCGGGTATCATGACCCGTGACTGCCAATGTCCGAGAACGGGAAACCGTACCGTCACGAGGCAGGTACAATCCCGTAACATGACCGCCTTCGTAGACACCGCCGCCGCTCGTCCTGATAACCGACCGCATGTGAAAGTTCAAATGTTTGGAAGAACTTTCTCCGCCTTAGTGGACACCGGAGCCGTTCACTCGTATTTAGGAGACCGTATCAAGGAAGTCTGCGACCAGCTACACATAGCCGCTGATGACGTTATCGTACCTGCTGCTCAGTTAGCAGACGGTAGATTAGCCACCGTCACCAGGGCATACCGGATAGACTTCCTGATAGGTGAAGACAGTTTTTCTGAATGTCTATTCCACCTCAGGAACTTGTCTTCCGATCTGGTACTGGGCATGGATATTCTTAGCCAGTACAGTTTCCAAATAAACCCGTCCGCCGGAACCGTGCTGCTGAATGACCGCCCAATCTCCGAACCGCTGGCTGCGCCCAGTAGCCCACTGGGAGGCATCTCGTTGACTTTGCCACAGCCAGAGGAAGGACAGCTAGCAAGTTTCTTAGAAACCGAACTACCGAGTATTCAGGATGTACAGGGGACGACACACCTGGTACACCACCAGATCCGCCTAGTGCAACCTGAATCAATTAAACAGAGTTCAAGATATGACTCGACCGGATTCACTCCAGCATTCTTGAATTTTGGAAGTGAGTTAACCCTACCGAACACCGTATATCAAGATGACACCGAGATCCCGGAAGACACACCCGTCGAAGAACCGCCGCCCGTAGAAGACCGTACCGACCGTCTAGAAAAGTTGAAAGAGACCTTCCCATTGGTCCGGGTCAACTTCGCACGAGCTTTTACCGCGCAGAATGCTCCCGAGACCGGAGTTCTCTCGGTAGCCCCGAGCCATCCGCTCCTTGAAGGAATATCCGTTAGCTACACCGAAACCGCACTCTTAGAAGGAACCGTGCCGACAAAACCAGTATGTCCCACCGACCGTCAGGCGGAGGAGACATACTACCTGGACCAACAACGAGCCGAAATCCAGGCCCGCCGCCGGACACCGCAGTACATCTCCGTACAGCAACGAAACTTGTGTTGGAGATGTGGATACACTGGTCACTCCCGTTGGGACTGTACCAGGCCTCCCTGCCTCTTTTGTTCGAAGTGCGGATTAGTGGGAGTTATGTCTCGACACTGCGGATGTTCCGCCCGTACATCTGTTCGTTACTCACCGCCGCCCCGTCCGTACCGTCGCCGATCCGTCCGTACCGTCACCGATCCGTCCGTACCGTCACCGTTCCGTCCGTACCGTCTTCGATCCGTACCGGAGACCCACCGCCGCCGCACCGTATCTCGAGGAGTACCGTGCTACTACCGCCAGTCTCCGCCGAAAACCGTCACCGTATCCAAAGGAATTCAATGCGAGCTGCTACCGTAATTCCGAGGAAACCGCCTCGATGAATAAACTTTTTGTTTTTTTTTTGTTTTGACCAGGATGTTTTTTTTTTTTTAGGTAGTCTATGGAGAAGGATACCTCCGACCCCCGGAATAAGGAATCCCACCTGTGTGGCAAGGAAGCCCAGCTACGTGGACAGAATAGTTTTTTTTTAGTATAGTTAGAATCGACCCTGGAAGCCGGAATAGTTTGTTTAGTTTAGAGGTTGTAAAAGGTGTACATACCCACAAATAAAGTTTAAAGTGGCCTATGGGGGGTATGCGCCTTAATCATGACAGGGTTCCGTTTAAGTTAGTAAGTCCCGCATTTCAGGGTCGCCGGAAAGGAAACAGAAAAAAAAAATGTTATTTTTTTTTTATCCGAAGTAAGAGGGGGGTGTAACGAAGTGATTTTAGTTGATTAAGTTAAGTTAAGTAGCTAGGTGTTTTTGCTGGAAGAATATTTTGTCCATTATATTACTGCGTTTGTAAAGAATAACAGTTTAATTATTAATTATAGATAGGAAGTGTGGATATGTTTTGTGAACATTCCACATAGGTTGAATAGCTGGCAGTCCGCGAATCGCGACACACGAGGCGCGCATCGTGCCCCGGCACTCTTCTGCCCGCGCTATCATGAAGGAGCCTGAGACTGAAAATAATTAAATTAGTTTCCGTACAGCTCCCAAACAAGGAACCACGCCGGCCAGCACAGTAAGTAAACTCGTGAGTATAAGGATATATTGGTATTTAAATTTCATGCGAAATTATTCTAAGTCGATGAACGGGTGACGTAGTTGTAATATACCGCGCATGACTACCGTATCTCATCCTACTCCTGCGTTAGCAGTATCTGGTAGCATGAGGATTTTCACAATCAAGTTAGTCTCCGTTTGACCGCTACTCGAAGCACCACGCCGACTTGGATAGTAAGTAAATTCGTGAGTATAAAGAAATAGGTAATTAAATTTAATGCGGAATTATTCTAAGTCCACAAACGGGTGACGTAGCTGTAATAAACCGCGCATGACTACCGTATCTCATCCTACTTCTGCGTTTTAGCAGTGTTGAGTAGCATGAGGATTTTATCATTAAATTAGTTCCCGTCTGAGCTCCGACCGAAGCACCACGCCGACTTGGATAGTAAGTAAACTTGTGAGTATAGAGGTACATAGGTATCCAAAGGTAATTGCGAATTTTTCTAAGTCGATAAACGGTGACGTAGTTGCAATATTTCGCGCATGACTACCGCGCTCATCCTACTTCTGCTTTTCGGCAGAGTTTAGTAGCTTGAGGATTTTACAGAGTATCCGGGAACAGTCCGTTGCTGCCGCCCGTACCGTCCAGACGTGCCGACCCCGACCGCTCCAGAGAGGAAGCCAGCACAGGATCCGGAAGTAGGTAGCAAGGTTTGATAAAGGTTTGGTAAATAATCGGTATTACTTGGCTGGTGAGTACTTTCCGGGCTTTATTTTTTAGTTAGTGAACCGCGAGCGCTAAACGTATCCGCCTCATATCCTTCCTTAGAAAGGGAGAGCGGCCGAAGGTTGGAATTAGAACCGCGTTCTACCGCGTTACACCGCGTGTTCTCCAGGCCACCTGAGCACGTAAAAATTCTGCAGGGTGACTTGGAGATACTAGCATTTGATACCGCGTGTCCTCTAGGCCACCTGCGTCCGTTTTTTTGGCAGGGTGATTTAGAGGGATTTCCGTAACCGCGTGCCTGCCAGGCCACCTGAGCACGTAAAAATTCTGCAGGGTGACTTGGAGGTATCGTCCGTAATCGCGGGTCCGCCGGGCTACCTGAGCACGTAAAAATTCTGCAGGGTAGCTTGGTAGCTTTGACCATACCGTCGTCGTCTTAGATTTGCAACCGTTCGGCTTGCCACTCCTTCCCCCTCTCCAACTTGAAACGCGTTATACCGCGTGCCCTCCAGGCCACCTGAGCACGTAAAAATTCTGCAGGGTGACTTGGAGGTACTGTCAGTTGCCATCGCGTGTTCTCTAGGCCACCTGAGCACGTAAAAATTCTGCAGGGTGACTTAGAGGTACTTCCGTAACCGCGTGCCTGCCAGGCCACCTGAGCACGTAAAAATTCTGCAGGGTGACTTGGAGGTATCGTCCGTAACCGCGGGTCCCCCGGGCTACCTGAGCACGTAAAAATTCTGCAGGGTAGTCTTGGAGTTTGACCATCCCGTCGTCATCATCAATTTGCCGCTGTTAGGCTTGTTACTCCTTTCCCCCCCCTTACCGTGACCGCATTCAACCGCGTGCCCTCCAGGGCGCCTGAGTCCGTTTTCTTTGGCAGGGCGCTTTGGAGATACTCGTTTGCATATGATAAGACCGGAACCATCCATCAGCCAAGCGATAATAAGTAACCGCGTTAGATAGGCATAGTTTGCTTGTATTGGCGCTTGCTTCCCCTCCTGGTATCCGTCCGCCGTCTGCTCGTGACCGATTAAGTTATTGCTGGTTACCGTTTCACCGCTTTACCGTACCGCTCCGCTTGACCGCTCGCTTACTACCCCGCTCGCCCGTCGTTAAGACATCGCTGCTCACCGTTTCACCGCTTACCGTATCGCACCGCTTGACCGCCCGCTTACTGCCACGCTTGTCCGTAGTTAAGACCGTAGTAGTATAAGACCGTAGTAGTATAAGACCGTAGTAGTATAAGACCGCTTGTAGAATAAGACCGTTTGTAGGTAAGACCGTTGTAGTATAAGTTGTAGTTATTAAGGTGTGTATAAAGTGTAAATAAGAATTAGTGTGTAGAATAAATGTACATATATTGAATGAGAGTCTGTTCCTTAAATGTAGTGTGTAAGTTCCCTTTTTCCCGACCCCTGGCTTAGCCGTATCTTCACTGCAGTTGCCCGGCCTCTATCGTCCCGCCGATAGAGTAAAGTGGTGTTTCTGCACTCTAAACAGAAACTGGCGCCCGAGATCTCCGTACAGTGTGCACCGCCGTAGTGTTGGGCGTCAAAGTGACACTTCTGCTCTTGCGTAGAGCACCGGGAAGTACGTCACATAATCCAATCACTTAAGCCAAAAAAGAGGGTCAACCTCGGAATGAGAGATAATAAGCTGTAAACTTGTATAAACCTTTATTTTGGCGTTCTAAAAAGTTGTCTAAAAAGTCTCATAAAATCTCGTGTCCGCGTCTTAAGATATTCAAGGTCAAAGGTCACAAAAATCGGTTTTTGCAAATATCTCGCTTCCTGTGATTTTAATGCCATTTGCATTTATTATAAAAAGTGTAGAGAACAAAATTCTCTATAACTTTTGTCCCAAAAATTTTTTTTATATACTCAACCGTTTTTGAGATAGAGGGCGGAGAGCGCGCCGCGCTTACCTATTCACAGCATAATGCAAGGTCAACCGTAAGTCCTGGTAAATAATACGCCGTATTAAGTATATAAATCATTAAAAAATATATAATTATGAATAATTTGCATTGTTTATTTAATACATTATATTTAATAATATTTTTCATTTATCGAATATATATTTATTTGTTTAATATTACTTACCTTTCCGTGTAATCAAAAAATTGTTGAGTGGAATACTTTAAGTATATTTTAATTATATTATATATTTTAATATTTTGCAACTGCAAGAATGGTTGTGGTTCACGCTGCGGATGCAGGAAATCGGGGTTGCAATGTTCTTTAGCTTGAGGCCAGTGTAATGGGCAAACGTGCCTCAATGCTTCACCGTATCAAAGCGATCTCGATGAAGATAGTACATTTGACCCCAAAATTCTCGAAGATCTAGAGACAAATATCCTTGACAACGAAAATGATATTGAATTGGAAATTTTCGAGCGATCGGAAGACGATGATGAAGAAGAAGAAGAAAATTAAGACTCAAGTCCTTCTAATTATAAAAGTTTTTTGAAAAAACCTCCCCACATTTGAACTTCAACTGTAATAAATATATGAAAAAGTATTTCTAAATAAAGATATAATTAAAATGTATTTACTCTATTCTTTTTCTACTTAAAATATAATTAACATATATATTAGAATATAATTAAAATATACTTAAAGTATTCCACTCAACAATTTTTTGATTACACGGAAAGGTAAGTAATGAACAAATATATATTCGATAAATGAAAAATATTATTAAATATAATGTATTAATTAATAAACAATGCAAATTATTCATAATTATATATTTTTTTAATGATTTATAGACTTTATACGGCGTATTATTTACCGCGACTTACGGTTGACCTTGCGTTATGCTGTGAATAGGTAAGCGCGGGAGCGTTCTTCGTCCTCTATCTCAAAAACGGTTGAGTATATAAAAAAATGTTTGGGACAAAAGTTGTAGAGAATTTTATTCTCTACAATTTTTATAATAAATAAAAATGGCATTAAAACCGTAGGAAGCGAGATATTTGCAAAAAACCGATTTCTGTGACCTTTGACTTTGAATATCTTAAGACGCGGACACGAGATTTTATGAGACTTTTGAGACAACTTTTAGAACGCCAAAATAAAGGTTTACACAAGTTTCCACATTATTATCTCTCATTCCGAGGTGAAACCTCTAATGTGACTGGACTATAAAGATGCGGCTTCTGTATGACAATCTTTTTTTTCATCTTAAAATTTATATCACACACTTAGCAATTACGAAATTTCTATTTTCAGGATTAATTTTTCTCCGTTTATTCTCATTCTCAATATTAGTAATTTCTTTTTCTATCTCACCTGTTGAATTTCTAATAGATAATATAATTTATTCAAATTTAACTTTTTTTTAAGTTCAATACTGTCTGTATTTCTGGCTTGAAATTGATTAAATAATATGTCTACATGTGGAAACATTTTGTGAAATAAATTAAATGCAAAATTGGGATCATCTAGAGTTCTTCGTAAACCGTAAGCCTATTTGCAAGTAACAGATTTATTAGATTTTTCCTCCAATTCCTCGAAACATTCGATTAACATTTCTCTGTTTTGAAAAATTACGTTTACTATACAGATGTTATAATTTCAACGTGTAGCGGCAACTCTAGGCAATTATCGATTTACAATTTCTTCTAATACATCATATCTGTGAGTAGAACTTGAAAAAACATTAGGAATTGCGGATAAATTTGAGAAAAAAATTTTGGCATTCCGACTAGTTGCTCTCTTCATAATAAATTTAATTGATGCGCATAGCAATGCACAAAATGAGCATGTTTATACTTAAATTTTATTTTTTGATTGAACCGGTAGTAACGCTCATAACATTTGCACCGTCGTAACTTTGGGCAATTAGTTTAGATAGCGAGTTTGAAATTAATTTATCTAACTCATGTTCCATGCACTGTGTTAAACCCTCAGTTACTTATCGGTCATTCTTAGGAAGCTCCAAAATCTCTCATAAATATTTCCATTGTGGTAATATCTTACTATCATTATAACGACACTTCCAGAAATATTGGACTTGTGAAAAATTGATTATATGTAACTCCAGCAGCTCAGGAGAGCGGATCTGAAAAATCGATTAATTCTAGCAATATCCCACAGTTTTGAGAACCGTCTTTTTCATCGTGCCCTCTTAATGCTAGTTCCAACTTTCCACAAAACTTGATACAATAATTGATAATTTTCTTCAAAATATACCTATTTTTAGTCACCTGCTCGTTGTGTATTATAATATTTTGTCAATAAACTGAATTTAACTAAAATGCAATATTTACCGAGCCTAACTAATAAAGTCAAATCCGTACAGCACTTTATATGATATTCAGAAATTTCGTGCTTTTTTATTTTCTGGTTTAAATGTTTTAGATCTTTAAATCCTGTTATCGACCATATCTTGTCCATTCCGATAGAATCGGTATAAAATAGAAAACATGGAAAACAAAACAGAGTATTTACCTTATCACATCCACAAATCCACTGACATTTTTTGTAAATTTCCTTAGAAAAATGCCTCGTGAAAGTACATGTCCCTACCTTGTCTGGTTAGTTAAGAGTCAATTCTGGTGTTGGTCGTCCGAGTTTCTTGATTTCTACTTTATCTGCTAACGGCAGAGTTAAAATTCACTTTCAGAACATTATTTATACTATTCTCAGTCATTTTGGCATCAACCAACTTAAAATAACACAAAAACACTCAAAACAGTGAGACCACAAATAAATATCGAGAGCGAAACGATATAGGAACTACTACACTACACAAACATTAAAAGTGCACTGCGGCTCTGATAACTTGAGCCTTCTGTCACGTTGTAAAGACCGTTCTCCACGATCGGCAATTTCCTTATGCAAGGAATAGCTCATATGAGCTGAGCCTGAACCCCCCATACTCTCTGGTTAGAGTTATAAGTTGACGGTTAATACATTATGCCACTTTATTGTACACATAGCCGTCGCAAATGGGTAATAACTGTTTTTTTTCCTTACGGGTTGCGGTTTTGACTACCCGCTGTACTGAAGCTTAAGCTTATTGAACCTTAATAACTATGTTAAAAAAGATATTAAATATAAAAAAAAAACTGAAAAAAGATATATCATACATTTAACTACTGTTACATATTCCTAATAGTAACTTGGGAGGCTAGAGCCCCTGAGCCCCTATGGAGTAGCCGCCACTGGATTCAGTGTTCAAGTTCACGAGGTGGATGTCACAATAGCACAAAATTAAATATATAAGATTAATTCGTTTAACTGTTGCAACTTCGCATTATTGCGTGTCACGCATCCATTCAGCGTGATTTTTAAAAACACGGCTTTAAATAATAATATACTGTTATATCATTATTTTCACGGAGATTACTCAGTAGACGTTCGGCCGTACATATGACATAAGATTCATTTTTTGCTGAGTGGTGGTTTGTGAATCGCTGGAGAACGACTATGCATACAGCTGGTTATGTCTGAGACTACTGACATAACTAACCAACTCACCCCTTTTCCTTGAAGTCCCATAACTATCCTACGTGACTATAGCAGATATCCCTTCTACCACGATCATCAAAGTTATGGAATTCATTGCCCAATTGTTTCCCCTGAGCCCTGTTCACCTCAGATAATTAAGTTCCCGTTAATGTGTATCTCTTTCATGCAATCATTCCTTATTGGTTTCCGTAAATTAAACAGAATTATAGTATCATTAAACTAAATGTGTTAATTGGACTCAGCCACAACCTTCTTAACGTACCAGCCCCGAATTAAATATGGCAACACCGCGCCACATCGAAAATGTAGACCTATTAAAACTGAGCACAGGCACGGATTACTACATCGATACATTTGCGGTTAGTTTAATTTTATAATAAGAGCTTATTTGCACTACTCTCTGCTTGGTCAACTAAATATCAATATTTTATGTAGAATAATGCGTGTTTTTACATAGAAACATGTGATATTCAATTGTTCGGCAAAAAATCAACGCGAAAGTGCAGAGTTACACACTACACAGTTTATATCCTCTTGGACAGATTGATTATAAAGAAATGGCTCAAACGAATTTGTGAATGAGATATTGCTTTTTTGAAAGTATCTAATTTTCGTTTTTTTATTTTATTATCTGGTGCCTTTTCACCTCTCTTTTCACAGGTTTTCAAATGAGATTTTAATCTAGTTTGTTCAATAGCTCTGTTATTTTGTGTTTTGACATAGTTATTTAAAAGTACGTTTCAAAATATTGAACAAATAATTCATAAAATATAATCTATATTATTTCCACAGATACATGTATTTAAAAAATCTAAATAAAATTTATCTGACGCTATACTTTCTAAAGTTAGTCATAATAAAATCTTTTGGTTTTCAATTGTAAGGAATTCTTTTCTAAAACATATTGTCACGTTGGTTGTAGGTATCGATAGACCACCACGTTATCAAAATATTGATTTCCGATGAAGTTTCCCTTATTTTCAATAACATGTGAAAAGCAAATATTACAAGACACTTTTTAGTTAATACATCAGATGCATATCCGGATATGCAGTGAGAATATATATATATATATATATATATATATATATATATATATATATATATATATATATATTATATATATATATATTATATATATATATATATACATATATATATATATATATATATATATATATATATATATATATATATATACATATATATATATATATATATATATATATATATATATATATATATATATATATATATATATATATATATATACATATATATATATATATATATATATATATATATATATATATATATATATATATATATATATATATATATATATATATATATATATATATATATATATATATATATATATATATATATATATATATATATATATATATATATATATATATATATATATATATATATATATATATATATATATATATATATATATATATAGGGGAGAGTCGTACACAGTGAGACTGTGGTCACAGTGAGACAGTTAAAATATTTAAAATTCCCGCCTTTACACTCCCATTTCAAGGCGTTGCATATGAAGTTAACCTATATATACACGTACGTCAAAGTCAGCGGTGCAATTATCTAGAAGTATTAAAATTAATTTTAACAAAGTGAATATTGAAGGTAAGTTACCTACTTTTATTTTTTGGTTTAAACGTTTTGATCACAAATTCTTTAAGTTTGTTGAAACTTTCATTGCTGCATGTGATTCGTATATGCTTGCTCTATAACCTTAAAATATTTTAATTCCAAATACCTTATCCTTTCCCTTCCCAGTTTTGATTTATTATGCCGACTACCAGTAGTACACAGTGGGACAACCTAAATGGTACACACTTAGACACTCTCGAATGTGTCTCACTGTGTACTACTACTGTTTTAATTTGTTTTAGAAATGGTTCGCATAAAGAAAAACAGAAAAATTGGTGCTACGTCAAAGGAGGCGATGGCAAGAGCTGTAAGACTAACTATAGAAGAAAATCATTCTTTAAGACAGGCTGGTGAAATATGTGGAATTAAATTTCAGACACTAGCACGGTATGTTAAAAAGGCAAGAAATGATCCGGGTGGAAACGTAATTATGGAACCAAACTATGCCAACAGACAAGTGTTTTCTGAAGATGACGAAATAATGCTAGCTGAATATATTATAACATGTTCGAAAATGGCCTATGGACTTACGACGGAAGGCGTAAAGAAATTGGCCTATCAATTTGCCGCAGCCAATAACCGAAAAGTGCCGGATTCTTGGAAAGCCAATAAAACTGCTGGAAGTGAATGGCTAAGGTCTTTTAGGAAACGACGTGGAAACTTAAGCATTCGTCAGCCTGAGCAATGTAGCCTTAGTCGACTTACTTCTTTTAATGAGTTAAATGTAAAACAGTTCTATGTAAATTTGAAAAGTATTTTAGAGAAGACCGACAAATTAAAAGACCCCTCTAGAATATTTAATCTGGATGAAACAAGTACCACTACTGTGCAAAGACCAAGAAAAGTTGTTGCTCAAAAAGGGGTAAAACAAATCAGTCACTGCACAAGCGGTGAGAGGGGAGTTCTCGTTACAACGTGTGTTGCTGTTTCGGCATCTGGAAATCACATTCCACCAACGATGATTTTTCCTAGAAAAAATTTAAAAGACGCATGATACGTGGAGCTCCTCCGGGGACACTAGGAATGGCAAATCTAGTGGTTGGATGACAGCTGAATTGTTCGTGGAAGTTTTAAAGCACTTTATCAAACATTCTGGAAGTTCAAAAGAAAATCCTTCGGTATTGATATACGACAATCACGAGACCCATATTTCAATAGATATCGTCAACACGGCCAGAGATAATGGAGTTTCCATTTTAACTTTGCCTCCGCATAGCAGCAATAAAATGCAACCTTTAGATCTCTCCGTTTACGCGCCATTCAAGGCATATTATCATTCTGCAATGGATTCTTGGCTTCTTCAAAACCCAGGAGTACCAATTTCATTTTATGAAATAGCAGAGTGTGTTGGTGTAGTCCATGCAAAAGCACTAACACCTGCTAATATTATGGCGGGTTTAGGAAAGCTGGAATTTGGCCGTTTAATGATGGGATTTTCACGGAAGCCGATTTTATACCATCTACTGTTACTGACAGACCACTACTGCAAAATAACGGTCAACCATCTGCATCATCTTCAACAAACAGCTTATTATGCAGAGAAGAACAACCATCTACATCGTCGGCCACCGACATACTTTAAGTCAATTTTCAGAACCAGAAATACTGGAACATGCCTCACAATTGTCCAGAAACTCGCCCCAAAGAACTCAAAAGAGATGGAGAGTTTCAGAAACAACAAAAATCCCATACAGTCACGCCTGAATCAATCAGAAGTTACCCGAAGGCTGCACCGAGAAAAACAAATAGGAAACACAGAAACAAAGGCCGAAGTACTATTATAACTGACACCCCAGAGAAAACAGCAATAGAAGAAAAAGCAGCAAAAGCAGAACAAAAAAAATTAAGTAAAACTACAAAGAAATTGCAAAAGGAATTAGGGACAAGTAACGGTAAAAAAGTTAGCTTTGTCAAAGGCGCTACTAAGAAGATAGATAAGGTTTATCAAAATGACTGGACCAGTGATTATAACAGTGGTGATGATCACTGCATAATTAATGACACATCTTCCGATGATGATGGCTGGATTCCCCAAGATGAAGATGAATTGCAAGTAGATTACGAGAAGATTGGAAGAAAAAATGATTTCGCCTTGATAAAATTTCCCAATAAAGTGTTTTATATTGGTAAACTATTATCTGATATGGACGAGGAAGGTGAATACCAAATTTCTTATATGAGAAAAAGTGAGAAACTTGGAGGTTGCTTTGTGTTTCCAAATGTTGCAGATGAGCATTCTGTAAATAGCAGGGACATAGAGTTTATACTCCCTGAACCTTCAAGCATCAAGTCCAAAAGGCTTTCCTCAGGTTTAGTCAAATTTCCAATTTCCTTAAGTACCTATAATGTACGCTGAGTGTACCGCTAGGTGTCTTACACTGTACCATACATGGTCCACACTGAGACGCTTGTCAAATTTTTTTCATAATTTTATTTAAATTGCTTCTTACTTTTTAATTTCACGAAAAGTCTTACAATATCTTAGAATTATGTTCATACTTACGTTTTGTACAATTTAATAAAAAAATAATAAACTTAATTATAGTTTTTGTGCATTTTTTTTTAAATTCCGTCTCACTGTGTACTACTCTCCCCTATATATATATATATATATATATATATATATATATATATATATATATATATATATATATATATATATATATATATATATATATATATATATATTCTCACTGCATCGTCAACATCTGATAAATAATTAGAAGAAAATTATATTGTAATATTTGTTTATCTACATTTTTAATACTGTCAAAATCAGTTTCCACAAATTTCGGAAATTTCAAAATGCGATTTTATTTCATTAAACGAAATTTGATTATTTGAACTAGCTCCAGTTTTTTTTTTTTAAATATGTTTTGATCTAATTTTTTTTTTCAGCATTAACAACTTCATCGTATGATACATTATAGTTTGAACCACACAATTGCCTGTAAATACCAAATCTTTTCTCCAATTTGTCGGTAGTAAATTTTCCAGAAATTATATATCATAGTGAACATTTTTGAAATGAATAAAAAACTATATCAATTAAAACAGATGACCTTTGTCGAGGGGCTAAATATGTTTCATTGGATAGATGTCCATTAAAATTTAATTTTTGCTATTTATCCATTCAAACAATGAATTTTTTAAAAATTCTATTATATCACTGAAAGAATATATAGGTTTTGACCAATCATTTTTTTTATATCTTCTGCCAGAATACACGTATTAGGAACGATGTCCCACCAATTCTTAATTATTTCTAAAAAATCAACAGTATTATTGTAATTAAAATTTCTCATGGCTGCTATGGGGAATCCAAAACCAATTTTTACGTCCTCAGTTTTACAGATGAATCGTAATTTGATTTATAACCGGGATAACACCATTATTTACCTAATTTAGGTTATATGCGTACGGATAAAATAAAACACATAAAAACTAGCGAAAAATTAATTGTATTTCAAATTATCACTACACACCACTATCTACATTCAATGCACTTTAATTTACAACAGTCTAGAGCAATTATCACTTGTTAAAGAGACGCTTTAATACAGAAACACGTACATACACAAGCGGCTATTATTCGAAACATTAGGTCTTCATGCGACGTTGCACGATTTCTTGTTTTCGTGGCTGGGACGTAAAGAAGGCTATGGCTTAGGCGCTGATAACTGCGAATATTTATCGATGGAAGATGGATTTTTCTAGACACGGGCAAAAAGGCAAGGTTGGCTTCAGAGTCACTGCCTGTAAAAATAAATAGCTTTGTGTAAAGTGAAAAATATAATGGTATCATGATAATTTACCCTACATCAATGCTTCAATAAATCGACAGCAGCCGACATTGCAGAAAAAATTAGTAAAAACCTACGCTTAAAAAATAGTTCGCCTGCTTCATGCTTGAGCGGTAAGGACAACGAGTTGTTATCATCTGCAGATGATACCAACTGTAATCAACAGTATGTTGGACAAACTATACGATTAATTCAAACTAGATTCAAGGAGCATATGACATCTCAATTATGTAGAACAAATGTCTAGTGTTGCCAAACATGCGCTTGAGAATAACCATGAAATAAATAGGAGCAACTGAAAATGTTTTCTATTTTATGCTCTCTTAAGATGCTTTGTGAAAAACTACGTCAGTGTTACAAATTAACTAATAAATATGGGTTCTCCGTAACTATTCGTTCATAGTTCCATTACCTTTAAGCCCTGACTTTATTAGAAATATTATTTAGCCTGGTTTATGAATAAAACTGCCAGTATCACATTTCAATCGTTGTTCCCTTTTTTAAATTTGACCACGTAATATTATTCACAGAACAGGCGTATTCTACACATTGATTATAAGTTTATTGGTACAAAACTGCATATTTTTGTATTCGAACATAACAATGATATAAGTATGGTCGATTCAAGTTCTGCGTAATTGTCGTAGATATTTGACTGAAAATTAGGGCTAATCTTGATCAAATCTGGTACCGTGAGTGGGTATTTACATCTGTCTGATTAATGGATTCGTATTACACAGCAGTTTTTAAACGAACAAAGATGCAACAAGACAGACTAACGATGAAACAAATATAATTAGATCCGTTCTTTTGTATATCATAACTAATTGTAGGTATTAAGTCGTTATTTATCTTGCCAATTGGATTAGTTTATTTAGTTTTGATATTTCACATAACGATAGAAGAGACAGGCCATCAACTATATGACATTATGAAGAGATATTAACATTTAAAAAGGGTGGTAACAGTCACAAGGGATTGATCTGAGATTTTTTTGAATTGAAAGGGTCGGTCAAAAGAGAGTAGTTTTGTTCGTTGACGTCAATGCCATTTCCATTTTAAAGCCAGGGAAAAATATTTGGCTTTGAACCAAAAATTTCGAATTCCAATTTGGGATGCAGCCAATATAATAACACTTTGATGAATTTTTTCAATATTTCTAAGTGATTTTATGCATAGTAATCGTCAAATTAATATTATTTTTGTTATTTGTACACTCTAGCAAATTTTTTATTTAATATTGTCCACACATTGCTCTGATATGGATACATAAACGTAAATGATGTTATTTTATGTGATAACTACTACTGAATCATATTAACTGTTTTGCAACCAATTATTTAAAAAAATGCATATGTTGGATACACATTTGCAGATTATAGCCTGGTGGTTCCAAAAACGTAAAAGATAAATTTATACTTTTGTAATCTGTAAAAAACTAGTCATCATCGTAGAAATGTGTCACCTAATTTATGTATATTTTTGAAATCTTGTTTCAAACGTTCAACTCACTTAACACACCTTAATAAGGCAGCCTCTTCAATGAAATCATTCAATAACAGGCTGTAAATAAATGTTTAATTTTACAATATATTGTTAAATATACAAACACAATTCAGATTCATCGCTCTGTGTCTGTTTGATCCCGTACATTGATGTAATGACTTCTGTTTGATTGTCAAAAATCATTATTATCAAAACTTACTAGACCAATCAAATTAAGCAAAAATCAGGCCCACTTTCACGATAATTTCCAACCATTCCCAACCAATACCATTCGATTCAGTATGTTTTTGAATTCTCATAGTCAATTTTGCCGTACGTTATATGAGCAAGAATTTAATTTATAAACAATTAAAGTTGTGAAAATGATGAAAATCGATGTTTCTGAATGTTCAACTTCAAACGCTGCGAAAACGGCAACAGATAGAGAAAAATTGCTCAGAACATTTTTTATAGAGCGTTCAATTCCCTTCAAAAAAGTCCGCGACGGCATATCTCTACGATGAATAGTTAAGGCGTTACAATGAGTTAAATGTTTATTATTATAGATTTATTGGGGTCAAAATGAAATAAGAAGGTTTAGTGCCATATCCCCAAAAAAACAACTATGCAGCTACGGACACGTGTTTCGGAGTTATTGCCCCTCATCAGCGTATCGTAGCTAAAGAATTAGATCTAGGATGGGATAGATATGGAACAAGAACTAAAATAGAGCTGGAAAGTACAGTACACAGTACTCAATTAGTGCATTCATGTTCCCATGTGCCACAATTGGGGCCTCAATGATCACAGTCAACACACAGAGCTCTATGTGTACTGCCCGTTTCCACCTGACAAATACAAACAAAATAATATAGATTTATTGGGGTCAAAATAAAATAAGAAGGTTTAGTGCCATATCCCCAAAAAAACAACTTAGATCCTAGATCCAATTCTTTAGCTACGCTACGCTGATGAGGGGCAATAACTCCGAAACACGTGTCCGTAGCTGCATAGTTGTTTTTTTGGGGATATGACACTAAACCTTCTTATGTTTATTATTTTTCTACTGCGTACTGGTCAGCTGTATACACAACGCGTATCCACTTTTTTCCACATAAGAAACAATTTTCTTCGAAATTAAATTGCGGCACACTTAAACGACGTGGGTATCGCTCTTTTGGAATTCCACAGCCAGGCTTCAAATTATCTTTTGAGGAATACGCTTTTCTATACTTATCATGAACAGTAACTTCATTAACATTTTCTATTTGATTCCATTTCTTATCCTCACGTTTCTTGCTGTTTTCTATAAACGATTCGATTCCCTTTTGTTTTACTGTTACAGTCTTGCCCATTTGCAGAGTTCCTTCACATATAAAACAATTTTCTTCTAGCGACATTTTTGATCAGTTTATTTTATATTAATCAACAGCACAACCACAATGATAATGTAAAAATTGCTCACAACCAGTACACTGTATAACTGCGTTATAACTGCGACGACTATTAGCATCAAACTGAACAGCTCATAACTTAATAATAATTTATCTTATAACTTAATAATAATGTTCCAGGTCTTTGAGTATGCATAAAAGTATATAATAATTATATCTAGACCAAAAAAAGTGATAAATACATTTGCTAACGTTGTAAAAATAAGAAAATTATGAAAGATTTACAGCAAGTTTACTTTCAAATGTTCTGCGCAGGCGGCCATTACGCGGCATAAGAGTCTGTTGATCGCGCATGCGCGTTACTTGTACAGCTGACTGATATACAGCAGAAAAATAATAAATATTTAACTCATTGTAACGCCTTAACTATTCATCGTAGAGATATGCCGTCGCGGACTTTTTTGAAGGGAATTTAACGCTCTATAAAAAATGTTCTGAGCAATTTTTCTCTATCTGTTGCCGTTTTCGCAGCGTTTGAAGTTGAACATTCAGAAACATCGATTTTCATCATTTTCACAACTTTAATTGTTTATAAATTAAATTCTTGCTCATATAACGTACGGCAAAATTGACCATGAGAATTCAAAAACATACTGAATCGAATGGTATTGGTCGGGAATGGTTGGAAATTACCGTTTTGAAAAACCCTTAATTTTACTGGTCTATACATATAATGATAAAAAATATGTAAAATGACACGTGTTAATAAACGTCATCAATATTAAAGAATACCTATAACAATAGTGGAAATTATTCCACGTAACCGGTATATTTAGATCGTCTAACTCGATACATAATAATAATTAATTAATCTTAATGGATCATCTGAACCACGAAAATTATGTTGGTATATGAATGTGATATTATTATGAATTAAATATAATAAAAAAGGAAGTTAACATAGTTAATAACAAGTTATTAATATTTATATCGATGTGATACCGTCGCGTCTGGTTTATCGATTGCATACATAACATATTTATTTTTATGTATAATATAAATATCAAATATCAGAGAATCGTATGAATTCTTTTACTATCATCCTTTTAATTTAGATAAATAAATGCTGACAAGAATTCACAGAAGCGCAACCCCTAATTCTGGTGTTCCATAAGGATCTGCCCCCATTCCAATTCAATTTCTTCTTCCTATTAACGACAATAATTTAAGCATCTAAGATTGACTGGCAAAGTGAACACTGTTATGAAGATAGAGTCGCTAGAATCGTTTTTGACGAAATGAGGAAAAAAAAACGAGTAACCAACATAATCAACAATTAGACACATTTCAGCTCTACAGAAATTATAAGGAAGCCTTCAATCTTAGACGATCAATAAAAAACACACAGCATGCCAATGATAATCAGTAATCACAATGTGTGGATGCGCCACCTTGGTGAAGGCAAGGTGGAACTGGTGGGGATGCTAACAACTCTGCTTTTATTTTTAAACATAGGCGCGCGTGCTTTTTAGCGCGTGTATTATTTCAAATATTGATATTTAATATTGAAATAGAGAAAATTTCCAGGCAAATTACCATTGAAAAAAAATTAAGGAAAGAAACTGAAACATTTTCACAAATACGCTTTAATGGATCAAAATTTTGAAAAACTAAAAAAGTTATACATCAGTAAGTTTATCTCAGCAGTGCTACAAGTTAACTTAACCTATAAATTGATGTAAGCACTTACCGATGAAAAATGAATTTGGTTCTAAGTGGACTTCTTGTACACTTGGCACTGTCTCACTATTATTCAATTACCTATCAAAGCTTTTGGGGCGTTCCTCTTTGTCATTACCGATACTATAAGTACTATTTCTAGTTTAACTAAATGGCCCATGGTTTAGCAAAATTATTACAACAGTCCTGAAGCAATCCTTATTGAGTTAAACTCTCTTAAAAAAATTTTCTTCACGATTCCGGGACGCAATTTCTACAGGCCTTAAAACACATTTGAAGCAGATCTGGTTTATTTACGCCATATTCTTATTCAAAATTACTAATACTATTAAATAAACTACTGAACCCAAGAAAAAAAAAACAAGAAGGAACTCTTAACATATAACTTTTGAAACCACCATTTACAACGATGACGCACAATTTTTTTGCGAACCTTGACAATATAATTAATCATTGGATGCCTTAGATATTTCCTATCAACAAGTTGTATATCCCACTTGATGCATCCTAGCTGATATACAAAAATATTTGTTTTACTTGTTCCTAGCAAGGACCCTCAAATAATATGATCAAATATGTTGCTTTTAAACTGGAACCATAAGAACTATTTCTGTTGTATAAACAGGGCGCAAGTCATGTAGCATGTTGACTTTTTGAAATAACAGAACAGCAAGAACGTGAGATCGTTGGGATATCTCTAGTTACCCTTGTTTTATTACTGACGCATGGATTTGCATTTTTCATCTCAACTAAATAGAAACATAACTACTAAATTCACTGCTAAAGATATAAGAGAATTACCTGGCCGGGATCACTTCAATCAAGAATATTTTCTTCAATTTCAATTTTTCAATAGCTTTCTCAAGTTCACCCTGACACTGCCTTATTCTATCAAGCTTACTCTGGAGACTACTTGAACTGCCATTCATTCTAATGCAAAAACCTCGAATTTTATGGTCACATCCCGCAAGTGTATACGTATCTACATTTAATTTGTTTCAATGACAACTTAGAATCGATGACATTTTCAAAAGTCACTCGTCTAATAATAAAATAATTTATTTCAAGAAACTACTAAAGAATGTTAAGTTAAACAAGTCTATCTCATAGTATGTCGCGCATGGTAAATTGTTGAAATTAATATTCATAAACTAAGAAATTTTAACCAAGCCACAAGTAATTACGATTACTAGAATCTTTGACTTGCATTTTATTTTTGGTAAATATTGCTTTCTTCTCAGACACAAGTTGTCAAACAAATATCATATGACACAATGACATATGTTTATTGGGAACTAAAATCACCACGGTGCGTATGGCGCTGCAATTAGACGAGTAGTAATCATCTAATTCTTGGTTTTCTTTGCTTTTGTGGGTTCTTTCTTAGGTAGAAAAATATATATTATTACATTAATGGAAAGTTAAGTAAATGTGTTTAACCTAGTTTATACTATTTTTTGCTAATTTGCGGAAGTACCTAACCTAAAAATATCACTATTATAACTTTATATACCTTTTGTATTATAGTCCTCTGGCTTGGTATGGACATAATCTTGAAAATGTTAGAGATTCGAAGTGATGCTCAGTTAAAATAATAATATCTATTTTTAGATACATGTACTTGATTTACCAGGAATTAAAATTCCTATGGTAAATACTTACTGAGCCTGGTAGGATAACAATATTATTGGGTTAAGTCACCATTTCATGATAAAGTTATCTGCTTCATGAAGTACCGTGTCGTTTAATTTTCGTCATAAAATAAAATTTGTCTATCTCATGAAATTCTTTGTATGTAGACTTATTTACCTATTGGCTATTAGCAACTTTAAATTGTAATAAAATACATTTCTTATTGAACAATTTTGTAAATTTACGCTTTACAAGCTTCTCAGAATTCTGTATTTAATTTTTTTTTTTAATTATATGCATGTAAAGAAGCTTTAAATATACAATGAAGTTTATCCTCTTCATGAAGGAAAGTTTTGTTTCGTATAGTTTGCACAATTTTAAACCATTATACAGGAAGCGTCAAAACTCGAGGCTCACTTCATTTTGACCTTAAAAAAGATATGGACAAGACATTTTAATTGATCTAGCAATGTTTTTAAAAGAGCAGTCTTTGGGAATATTTGACAATAGTTGACAGTTGTCAACATGGAACGCTGGCCTTTATCAACGTGTTTACTGTGTCGAGAATTTTATTAAATTTAATTCAGTTATTCAAGAACAACGCGATGTCGAGAGAAATTTTTATGTTCGAGAAGCACCTGTGCGAAATGTCAGTTCAATGTAGGTTCAAAAATGACGAGAATATGGCACTGTCGAAACGAAAATCAAGCGGCAGATTTCGGTTGACATACAATTCTAATAATGAAGAATTGATAAGGCAAGTAATCATTTAAATTCCGACTCGATCACATCTTCAACATGCTGAATTGCTGCAGCATTAAATTTGTCCGAGCTTAGTAACAGACGATTGTTTCGTAAGATGAAATTTCATTCGTTCAAGATCGCTGTGGTGCAAAAACTAACATTGCGGGATAGGTTAGGTTAGGTTAGGTTTCTTGTGAGTGGATCCCTGTGGACCCTTCATTGCGGCCTTCAGTAGGCCTATTGTGGCTCACACCTAGTTATATTTCACCCAATAAGTTCAGTCTCTTAAAGAAACTGATAACTTTATTGGGTGAGAATGTGTCCAGATCCTCTGGCAGTAGTTGCCCTTTGCCAAATATTGAAAATTGGATCCTCTCCACAGCGGGACAGGTTCATAGGATGTGGTCTGCCTTTTCATCATTTTCCAGGCATAGACGGCACTCGGTGTTTTCCGCTAGGCCGAGTTTATGCAGATGGTAGTTTAGTCAGCAGTGCCCGGTATATAGGCCTGTTAGAGTTTTCAGGTTTACCTTGTTTAACTCTAAAAGTTTCATAGCTCTTGATTTCAAAGGGTATTTTATAAACGCCTTCGAATGAACTAATCCTGGTAACTCTTGCCAATACTGGAGAGTTTTCCTTTCAGCCCAGGTTGAGATAGCCATCCTAGCAGTACTTGCAGATATGCCAAGCATCAGTTTTGGTCGAATGGTTCGTTATCCCGCTCCTTCTCTGACCGAAGAATCGGCTATATGATTTAGAGTCTTCTGATAATTCCATACCGTTTTGGAGTTACACGGTAGGAACTAAGAGCATTTATAGCTGCTTGGCTATCAGAAATTTTTTTATCAATCTACATGTAAAACACACCTCTCAATGGCATGAACCTCAGCCTGAAAACTAGTTGCATGAGTACCTAGGCCTGAGGATATCCTCACCCTTGGTCTGTAGCTATGTACTCCGGCTCCTGTCCTATGAGTTTTGGAACTGTCTGTAAACCAGCAACTGTCTGCCCTCAGTAGGTCGGCTTTATTCCGATCCCACTCATATCTTTCCGGAGAAAGGATGTTGAAGGTCAGCTCGTAGTTGGTCATGGTAGGCATAGTATCCGGGGGCATTCCCAGGATGCTGTGTTTCTTTATGTCATCCAGCAACCTGTTCCGCTCCATTATATTAGTCCGCGGCATATTAATGACCGCTTGTTGCAGTCTGTAGGTTGCCCAGCTGGCCTCTCTCTCCAAATATATATGAAGAGGGAGTAAATCCAGGAGGATTTCCATTGCAGCTGACGGTGTGGTGCTAATTGCTTCCGTTACGGTCATGCATGCTAATCTCTGCATTCGAGAGAGTTTGGCTTTGACCGTCCGTTGAGATCATTTCGGCCACCAAACAATGGATCCGTATGTTATCATTGGTGTGATGACCGTGATGTAGATCCAGTAAATTTGTTGTGGATAAGCAACATAAGCAACAAGTATTTTTGTCAAAGACTCTTAGAACTGTGGAATAACATTTCATATATTGAACATTCTTTATTGATGATCGATAAAGTTCATTTCTCCTTAAAAGGTTTTGTTAATAAACAAAACTGTCGGTACTGAGCAACTGAAACTCCGTGTACAATTCATGAAAAATCATTGCATTCCCCAAAAGTATGGTGTGCAGTTTCGTCTTCAAAAATAATTTCTTTACTGTGTCATGAGTATCATACCAAGTTTGATCCAGATAATAAATTCGTCTATTTATCCCTCTGAGTTCATTATCTTTTCTAGATAGGAATTTCGTCATCCACTATTCGTCGACTTTCTATAATCGCCATGCGTCTATTAATAGTTATATATTTAAATCCTATTCTTCTCAGCCAAGTTCTTAAAGTTTTTTTGGTATATTTTAGATGATAATATATTTCTTTTAATTTTCTGTCTACCACGTCAATAGTTGGGATTTCATTTTTCTAATACGCGTCGTAAATTAAAGTTCTTAAAAGTTTTGCTAACGATGGGTCCAGAGTTTTCGATTGACCGGCGTCGGATCTTTGTTTTCTTGATAGGGCACCTTCTTTCACCAGTTTGTGTATTGTGAGATGGGGAACGTTAGTGAGAGATGCTGTTTCACCTAGTACATCCAAATCATACATATTAGGGTCATTAACTCGTCGCTTTAAAAGATTATTGTAAACATTAAGGCAAATTTGTTTCGCTTGCTCGTTCAAATGTAACCGATTTTTTCTTACCGAAAACACTAATGAACTTTGATTTTCTTTATCACTGTAATCACTATCACTTTCATTTTCACAAACACAATAAGATGCAGACGTAGAGGCCTCCCACGGTCGAAACATTTTTACATCAAATACCTTCTTAAATTATTTTCAAAAACACACCAGCAAAAAAACAGATATAAAATAATTATTACTTATATTACACTGTTATACAACTCACTGCAACACGATAACCTACTTAAAATATTTTCAAAAACACGCTAGCAAATAAACAGATATTAAATATTTATTATTTATCTTATAATATCATTCTTACAATATATCAGAACTGCTAGAATGATTTGGTGACAAAATTAAGTACGGCTTTGAAGTATCACAGAATGTAAGTGAAACTCCGCCTCGGTCGCGTGCCAACAAAAACAACAATCATCGTTCTCGCTTTAATGTAAGCGGTGTAAAAGACGAAAGATGTCATGTGTTATACATTTTCCGTCCACATGTCGCATCTTGCTCCGCACGTCCTGTGACAATATAGGTTTCGCTGACTATACTCGTATGTGTGTAAATATTGTGGGCATAATAAGTATTTGAGCATGACTATATCAATGAAATTAGCAAATGAAAGCCGGCAATAGGTAATAAAATTAGTGGTAAAAAAAAGAAGAAAACCAGATTTCAAATGATCGACGTTTCGTCTTTATTTATAGACATCCTCAAGACTATTTAATTTAGGTTTTCTTTGTAAATTAAAAATTTTAACATGCATGAACATAAACAAGTTATAAACAATTAGAATAAATAGTAATACTGAACAAACAAACCGGTTTAACCCCAAAGAAACCTTATTCCATATCTATGTTTTCAATCATATATAGCAGTATCGGGAGTTCCGCAAGGATCAAATTTAGGACCCCTTTTATTTCTTATTTTTATTAACGACCTAACAGCTAATATTAACTCTCACCACCTACTATTTGCTGATGATCTCAAAATTTTCCTAGAGATAAGTTCTATAGAGGATTGTATCTTACTGCAAAATGAAGTTAATAAAATTTCTAGCTGGTGCTTGGTCAATTCTTTAAAGTTAAATATTGGCAAATGTAAGGTTATGTCATATACAAGGAAGGACACTACAGTTACCTTTCACTATAAAATAGATAATAACATTTTAGATCATTGTGTGAATTATAAGGATCTGGGAATTATTTTTGACCCAAAACTTACTTTCAACAATCATATCGATGAAATGGTCAAATCGGCATCTAGAGCCTTAGGTTTTTTAGTAAGAAATTGGGGCGGTTTTGTGAATATTGACACCCTGAAACTGTTATACATATCATTTATAAGAAGTAAATTGGAGTATGGCTGTATTATTTGGTTTCCCATATATCAAAATTCATTGTCACGCATTGAATCAGTTCAACGCAAATGTCTGAAATTTATGTTTTTCAAATGTAATGGATCTTATCCTCCCCGAGGTACAGACACAATATACTGCTTATATGTTTGACCTTAAATCTCTCAGATTCAGAAGAGATGTTGTCGCTTTATCCTTTCTTTATAAATTAATTAGTCACAATGTTGATTGTTCATTTCTTTTAAGTAAACTAAACCTATCGGTCCCGAGATTAGAATCCCGTCAAAACAACCTCTTTTACTGCGATGCTCCTCGTACAAACCTTATGATAAAGTCACCAATCTTTAATATGTGTAAAACTTTTAACACCATTTCGTCTTTATGTGATGTCAACTATGATAGTTTAGCTAAAATAATTCATATATATGAATAAAACTGTGCTTATCAAATTAGGTTATTTCATAACACTATAATATATTTTACTTTTATGTATGAGTTTTCTTGTAAACTCTTAATGTAATGTTAATGACTATGTGTAGTGCAAATTTGTGAATTTTATATTACAGTATACTTAGTTCTAAGCTTTTCCTGTAATTGGGTGCTGTAACCTGTTGGAAATAAATTACTTAATATTATTATTATTATTATTATTAAAAGGAAATCACCAAGACAAATTTAAAATAATAATGTATAATGATAATTTATTCTTTGTAGTATCGCAACGGTGATGGCTATCTTCGGTAAGTCATTGGAATCAATGAACAATTTTGTAGAGAACGAAGTTATAATTTTTTTGAAATCCCGTTAAACTTGTCGTCTAGTCTACTAGATTACGTCATAAGTTTAATATTAATTAATTAATTAACAATTTAATAATCTGGTTTACATTAAGTTGGTTTTGAATCGATTCAGTAGGAGGAACATAACGCAATTACAACGGTTTTATGTGTAAACGAGGAGTAGTATGCATATGTGTTAACCTGCATTAGGTATTGTGACAAATATATATTTTTTTAGGTTGAACGAACGATCCCATCCTACACGATCTTATGTAGAAATTCTTTAAGACGAATAGTAATAATAATAATAATAATAATAACAATAATAAAACGTCTTTATTGTGTAAATGTACATAACACCCATTCAACAGGATATGCACAGGGCGAAGTTTAGCCATGTGGCTATTCTTACACTTAACCCTATTTGTATTAGATAGTAAATAGTAAATTATTATCATAAAGAAAAATGTGTATATACCCAGAAAACGAATTTAACATATATATATATATATATATATATATATATATATATATATATATATATATATATATATATATATATGTTAAATTCGTTTTCTGGGTATACTCCCGCGTAGGTGATAGGCCCCGAGAGGGACCGTGGTTGTCTGAACGACGTTTCGGCAGAAAAGTTGTTTCTATTTTATGTTTACGTAGAAGTGTGCTTATTTTATCCGTTGTTCCTTTTATGTATGGCAGATAGGGTTTTGCTATGGGTTGTTCGGAGTCCTCTTTCTCGGCCGAGAAATCAAGAGGAAGCAAGAAACATAACGCAACGAACACACGAAGAGGAACCAACCAGAGCTAATCTAATAGGACCAAGTACACGGAGTCGCGCTCGAAATCAGGAGATGGGTGCAACAGACCGTGACATAAGCACAGACACACGCATGCGCGTCCGAACAGGACCGATTACACGAAGCCGCGCTCGAAATCAGGAGATGGGTGCAGCAGACCATGACGCCCGGAGTGTGTCGAGAGCAACAGAGCGTAACATAGGTAGAGTATATAAAGAACTGCCAGATCCAGAAAACGTCATTTCAGTTCGAGTTACCAGAAGCCGCAGTAAGCAGTTATCTGTTAGAACCTGAAGATGGCAGATGAGATTCTGCCAAAACGTCGTTCAGACAACCACGATCCCTCTCGAGACCTATCACCTACGCGGGAGTATACCCGGAAAACGAATTTAACATTTACGAATTGCGCTCGCCCCGATATCTCCTAAAATATTTGGAATAGAAAATTGAAATTTCGAGAGCTTATTATACGACTAAAATGCCAACTTTTCAATAAAAAATCAAGTTTGGTACACATCCGGTTTGACCGGAAATGCCCAACTTTCGATTTTTTAAATGAAACACCCTATATATTTTTACATTTTTGGAATCTAGAGGAAATTTTGAATACAATACATCCATTTTGGTCCACTTTTTTGATAAACATTAAAAATTTTATTAAAAAATCTATTTCTGAATCCAGAGTGCTGTGCTATTGTTTTATTACATTCAATGGCTACTATGATTTTTCCAATGTTATTAGATTACCAGATTTTAAACAGAAATGTGTCATTTTAGTTTCCAAAGCCCACTAATCTATTAGCAGCATGTGTCTAAAAGCTTGGTTGCATTGTATTTTGGCTGAAATCTCAAATATTTCTGAGCGGATATTCAAAATTTTGGTATCATTAGATTCGTATGAAAATGGGGTATTTAAAAATGTTGGTGGACGATTAACTTTCCATTTAAAAAAACCGAGTTAGTGGGTAAAAATCACATTTAAAAATTTTAAACGCCTCTAGACAATTAAGTAATGCAATCATATTGCTCTTTTTATTTTTATAGTAACGTAGCACACAAACTAAAATATATTTTGGGCACCACATATATATATATATATATATATATATATATATATATATATATATATATATATATATATATATATATATATATATATATATATATATATATATATATATATATATATAAACAAAATTAAAGAACACCAATAAATAAAGAACTGTTACGAAAATAAATATTATTGTGAATATAACGAAGATAATTAAAAAAAATAACCAAAAGAAACAATAATATAGAAAAATAATTTTCTAATTAGACCACTGATGGTTGATTAAAAACTGTTTGTTTACATCGAAAAGTTGTACAACTGTAACTCTTAAAACTTTGATCTAGCTAATTATAATTCTTGACAGCATTATAAGTAAACGATTTTCCAAACATAGTTGTATTATGATGTGGCATAGCTAATATGTGTGTCTGTCTTATATTTAAATTGTGTATCTGACTACGATGTATTAATTTATTCCGAAGATAAAAGGGAGTGGAGGTAATGAGTAACCGGCGTACAAAATTAAGTAAATTGTATTTGTAAATATAATTTACTTTTAACCATTTTAATTTTTGCACTAATATGATCAAATTTTCTTAATCTATAAATTAAACGGCAACAAGTATTTTGTATCTTTTGTAGTCTATTACTGTCATTTGAATCTCTTACGGAATAGACAATTATTACCCACTAAAATATTTATGATATGAAGATGTAATCAAATTATTAAAGCAAAGATAAAAATAAAAATTACCATGATAATATTCCAAACGGATTTTTAAAAACTATGTATATAATTTCTTGCTTCATTATCAATATCTTCCTCTCAAATTTTTCATTATTTTCAATATCGCCATCCATTTTGTCAATACACTATAATTTTGGGCGGGTACTCGAAAAAACTGTCAAACTTAAAACATACGTTTAGGCTGAGGCTGAGACATATCTGAATTGTCAAAAATGATGTTTGTTAGCTAAATTCGCGACAGCCAGTGTCACGGCCGACTCCAGTTGGAGTTGGCCATGAAACGAAAAGAAGGTAGTGAGCAGTCTTACCGAAAATTCAATGTAAAATCCCTCTAGAACTCCCGTTCCTATTTCTGCTCAGCTAACTAGAGTGTCAGTTGATACATGCCATACACGGAAAGAAAACGCGTTAATTATTTGTCGAATACATTGTTTGATGAGAATTGTATACACATAATACATATGCGGTATTATAAATATTTGCAGTAAAATTACTGTAGTTATAAGCAACAAATATTGATTGACTGTTTGTTATCTTAGGATGGTAAAAGTAACTATTTACGTCAAAGTAAGAAATCAACTATAATATGCAGAAAATTACTGTGCGGTATTTGTTAAACTCAAACAAACATTGTACAAAGTAGCTAGGTACCTATTGTAAGGGTTTTAATAAAAATATTAATGGAAAATCCCGATACAAATTGTGTAGCATTGCGAAATAATAGGTAGCAAATCTGCTCCAAATTGTAGTAATAGTTTTAGAGATGTAAGTATGCAGGCAATAAGTCACCATCAGATTTGTTTACCATCAGGTCGTTGGTTTTGCGTTATGCAATTATGTGCGTATTTAATTTCATTCCAAAATGCCGTCCAGTCAAGAAAACCTAACACCCAACTCTGTAAATTTAGTACATTTATAATGTGAGTGCTATGAGTGGTGATTTTTATAAACATAACTAAGCATGGACGATTTTGTTATTTCAGTCTTAAATAGTTGGGTGTTGCTTAAACTAATTTAGCCACTTCGAAGTTTTAATATTGCATAACATTACAGGGAATCTTTATTCATAACTTTTATAACAGCAGAAATTGAGGAGTAAGTGCTGTTTCATTTGCTGTGGTGGATGTAAAAGAATTGATTCCGTTAGATACTAACAACGTTGCGATGTGGACAGATTAATTCTGAATTACAGTCGTTCCATCAAAAGATGGCGCTTTGTATCACCTGTGGTTTTAATATACAGGAACTTCAACGAATATTGGTAAAACGAAAAGGCGATCAAACTGCAATACGAAACATTCTTTTCGTAAAATATTTGGGGTGGCATTACCTAATTTTACCATGTCCGATGACTTCCTCGTAGTCAAAGAACGCCTAGTTTGCCATTTATTACATGCTAAATATATTTTATATATTTAGCATTTTATACAATTTCTATAACCTTCTATAACCTTGATGACTTCTTTCATTGTGAACTGTGAAGCAGTATATAAGTATATTTCTTATATATATGTATATAAGCATATATATATGTATATGCATATGTGTGTATGTGTGTGTATTTTTACTATTATTTTTCTGTTTCCAGTTACATATTATCATTTATATTATATATAATTTGAAAGATCACTACGTAGGTACTATAGGCACCTGTAAATATATATTGCTATTTGTTTATTCATTAATTAATGCCTGTTAGGTGAATTTATACTTTCGTTACATTTAAATTTCTTATTCTTACTAATGAGGATAGCGTTACATTTTTTTCCTTTTTTCTACAGCTCCGAGGAGCTTTTAGCATATACGTAGCCATAAGCTATAATTGTTTTTAAATAATTTAATATTATATATACTATATATGTACTATATATATGTTGGGAAATAAACTATCTATCTAAACTATCTATTAGGTTAGGTTAGGTTTTTATGAGTGGGTCCTTGAAGACCGAGCAGGCATTATCTCCGTCTTGCTTCCTTCCTCCGAGGTCGATACCTGGACGGCTACAACGTCTTGGGTACAGTAACCTGTAAGTATAAAACAGTTAACGTTGTTTATTACCTTGCAGTATTCCCCAGGCCGCTTACCCGGCCTGTGTTACATGTCCAGGGTTCCTGGAGGAGAGCAATGTCAATTTGCTCATCTTTAAATCTTCTGCCGCGGACGTATGTGTCAGCCCTGGCTTTCTGCAGATTTGCCTGTAAATACCTGATGTAAGATGTTCCCCATTCTCCATCCCTTGGAGGTGGGGAGAGCTCCCGTTCCTAGTCCGTTGATATTGGGTATCTGATGGAGTAGGATTGATCCCAATCTCCATCAGTTTTTCAGTTTCCTGTGCCAGTGACAGTAGTACATTCCACAGCTTGATATACCACTGTGTGTAATGTAAGTCGACTATTCACGTGAAACAGCATTCTGTCACTGGCTTTTGAACAGTTTTGACGACGAGCTCTTTTACAAAATCTTCCTCTCCGATGAAGTCTGGTTTCTTCTCAATGGTTACGTTAATTCTCAAATTAGGGAATCTTTTAATGCTGAAAAACCAGAAAAATTTTTTCTACGAACCCTCTTCATTCGCAGAAAGGTGGTGTTTGGTGTGCCATTAATAGAAAAATAATTATTGGCCCAATTTTTTTCACTTTAACCAGACAAAGATATTGTGAAGAGATTCTAATCCCTTTCATTACTCAGCTCGATATCAATGAAATGGCTTTTGATTATTTCCAACAAGATTAAGTCCGAGTAGATACAGCAGCAGTAACAGTCAACAATTTGGAACCCATTTTCCAAGAAGTTTAATTAATCTTAAACACGAATTTGCTCCAAGATCTCCAAGATTAATCTTTGCGATTTCCTTTACGGCCATTTTTAAAAACTTAAATCTCTCAGGTTCCTAATCCTGACATTTACCATCTTCAGGTCTGAATTACAGAGTAAATCGAAGAAATTAATAACAATCCCATTCTTCTGCAATTTTTTTTCAATTCCTTTAAAAAGAGGGCTCAGAACTTGGTGGACACTTTCACGAAGGTGGCCATTTAGAACATTTTTTGTAAAAATTTGTTTGTAGCATCAACCATGTTTACTTCTTCTACGATCAATTCCTTAGGGCTTACAAATCAGCTATAAAATGCATCGAAAAGCTAAAAAGAAAGTGAATTGCTAAGTTAAAGAAATAACACGTCCATTATTTGACAGAAATTGTAGATTATAAGTTTACTTTTGGGCTAATTGTAATTTCAACGGCCCACCTCTATATTTATGTTCAAGCTTTTAAGAGCACTTTGTATAAGCAAGATATTTAAAACAACATCATAAGAATAGCGGCTAAATAATTTGTAATTTTTTTTTCAACATTTACTTAACAATCCATTTTTACTAGATTAAATAATTAGCTACAAAATCACCACCGGAGCAGAAAGTAGATATAAATTATTGTTTTTTATACTTTCAACATACAAAATGGTAACTCGCTAACGGAAAAGTCAATGCCGTAGATACTCGTTAGTTAAATGTCACATTAAAAAAAATTTCATTATCACAGGCAATAATTGCTTTTGTTTTTATTCATATCGATTATGTACAATGATTTGTGGTTGTGTTGTATAAATTCATACTCTCTACAGATTATTTTTTTACAAAACAGTTAACAATGGGCACGTTTCTGATTTATTTAGTCAACCGGAACATTTGAAATATGTGATTTAATTAGGACAGTTCTAGGGAAGGGCAGTTTTTTATCTTTCTCAGACATTTTTATAATACACGGTTTTATTTGGATCAAAAATCATGTTACAAAAAAATAGTTTATTACTTTTAACTTTTTAATAATTTCAAAACAAGTTTTCCACTGTTCATTGCCCTCCCAGATTTGTGGGTCGTCATTAAGAAATTCTGTAGAAAGCTCAAACTTTTAAAAAATAATTCTGTGTCCGAAGAAATAAAATCACATATTTCTTTATCTTGCATCTCATAAATGCTACCAAATTTTAAGTGTTTATTGCCTTCTTCAAACGAATCTACAAGGCAAATACAGTAAACTTCTTCTAATATTTGTTCTAGTAAAACTCTTGCAACATTTGAATGACCCAAGTTCGAGGCAGTAGCATCGCAACATAACCTTTATTTTCTCTCAAAAGTTCTAATATAGTGCTTTATAAACTTACTTGCTTGCTTTCTTCGTGTCGATTTCTCTAAACTGGTATTAATAGTATTTGTTCTATATCTTTACTTGTAATTATTATCGTGAGTTTTTCATGTTTCTTGGCGCCAGTTAAATCAGTTTTTTTATTCCAGTAAATTAGCAAAATAGATTCTTTAAAACGTTTCATTTCCTTTTCAGCTCTTTCTTTCCACAACTTCTGTCTACAGTGTTGAATAATTTCCTGTTTTAGACAAGGAAAGCACATCATGGTCCAATGCTTCAGCGACAGCCGTTAATGTGTGGACTGTGTCTCTGTCACTTACTTTACATTTGTTGGAAGCTATCTTTGGAGTTATTATGTTTTTGTTCCCACTAGCTTACTCTTTTCTTTGGTTCTGAGGGTCCTGGTATTTCGGCGTATAATTCATATTTACAGAGGGAGCTTGCATGCAAGTTGATGATTGGGAGGTGCCTAATTCGGCTATATTTTCAAAAACTGAGACGTTCTTCTCCATTCAATATTCTTTTGCTTTCTTTCTTCCATTATATTCTTCCTGTTCACTTAGCTTTCTAGTGAAATCGGCTTTTCAGCTTCTCAATTGTTGCAGAACGACTTGTATAAACCTTTTCTTTCAAGTACCCCAATAGGAAATCTGGTGGTGTTAATTCTGGAGACCTCGTCGGCCATGACATATCGCCGATCGGGGTATGATACGACCATTAAACAATTCTCTCAAAACTTATATACGAATATAACGAATCTGTCTACCATTTGCAAGATTTTAAGTCGGTGAACAAGATTTCTTTTCACAAAATTTGATTGTACACAGAATACTGACTTAAGCTGGCCTATGACAGGCGCCTATTCGAAAAATATATAATTTAATAAAAATTCCAAAGCCCACTGATCATAAATATAAAGTATTAGTTAGATATTTCACTTATTAAGGGCTGTTTATTCACCTCTGGGTAATTACTGGTAACTAACTGGAATGTCAGAATGTAAGTGTAGTCATAAATAAAATGTTGGTGTATTTGTAAAACTGCTTAGTCATCTTGTTAGTTATCAGTAACTTACCCGGAAGTGAAGAAAATGGCCTTTAGATATTTTTCAATATATAAATGTGGGTAGTCTATTATGGGGAACACATAGAAGACATAATTATCAATATCAAGGTGTAGTTGTACCAAAAAAAAAAAAAAAAACTAAATCAGCGGCGGCTGTGGGGTACCTTCTAATACATATTTTGTTTATCTTCTCAATGATATAGCAAGGTTCCTATTCTACACTCAACCGCAAAATTACCGGACACTAGGTTTTCTTATGGCAAATTTGCGAAAAGGCTCTGTATATTGATTTAACATGGATACACACATGTAAACACATGAAAGAACAATTTTTTGTTACCCATTTTTTAGATATGTATCAATCGTCAGCGTTTTACTTGTTTTACGCAGTTCTATAATTTGTTTCTTGTGTATTTCTGATGTTTTCCGAAGAAAAGAGAAAAGATTTATTGTCAGAAATTTCGTAATGAGTCCTGAAAAAGCCACTGAAGCTGTTGTTTTACATAATGATGGACGCAGCATCCGATATATCGCTAACTTGCTTGGCATCCCTCGAAGTACTGTATTTGATGCAATACAAAGGTTCCGGAAAATTGATATTTACTCAAGAAGACCTGGTTAAGGGAGACCACGAGCAACAAATGAAGTTGAAAACCGATTTCCTCGACTCCAAGTTCTGCGAGAACGGACACTTTCTGGTACATCCATGACTAGAAGATTGGTAGATGTTCATGGTACCTTGGTTTCATTCGATCCTGTACGAAAAAGGTTGAGGACTAAAATTTAACACCTCATGCACCAGCTACTGGCCCTCTTTTGGACGCAGGTCATCGCAGGCAGCGCTTGTAATTTGTGCGAACTGATATCGATTGGGATATGGGCGAATGGCAATGCGTTCTTTTCACGGATGAGTCTCGTTTCACAGGGTATCCACCTGATCGTCGCCAAAGAGTGTTTAGACGACCTGGAGAACGATAAGCCCAGTGTTGCTTTTCTCCTAGAGTACAGTTTAGTGGTGGTGGAAGTGTGATGATATGATGGGCATTTCTTTGGAAGCTCGTACGGCTCTTTTAAAATTTCGGGGAGGTAGCCTCAATGTTGACAGGTACATCAGAGAGTCTTTAGAAGAGCATGTGGTACCTTTTGCGCCATTTGCAGGAAAACATGTTCTTCTAATGCAGGATAATGCGCGACCGCACATAGCTCGGATAACTGGCAAGTATCTTCACGATGTTGGTATTCAGGTATTAGGGTGGCCACCCAGGAGTCCTGATCTGACGAGAGATAATATGTGGGGTAACCTAGCCAGAAGGTTTCGGCGGAACTACAGCGAGATCCATACAGTACTTCAGCTGGAACAGGCGCTGCTGAATTAGTGGGAGCAGCTTGCCACAAAGAATGCCAGCTGTCATTCAAGCTTGAGGAGGAAATACTCGATATTGAGGCATGTTTTTTGGCAGTTTTTTTCAAATTTGCAAAAAATATATTTTTTTATGTTTCTTTTATTTTGTAATAAAATATTTATTCTTGAAGATTCAATTAAAATTAATTTGATTCAAATTGAAATTTTCCAGAATTAAAATCCAAAGAATATTTTCTATAAAAAATCGTCTAGTTACCTTTAAGTAGAATCAGAAGATACTTGCAATCGCAAAGTAGGTATTAAAATATATTAATCTGTAGTTTTTCTTCATCGAAAATATTACTCGATCTCATTAAGCCTATATATATAGCCTATATCATTTACAGTAATATGTTCGATTTCTTACACAATTTATCTACTTCCTGTTCAATTCCATTTTCTATGAAGCTATCAAGTATAGAAATTTGTATTTATGAACATGATAATCGCAAGTTGTGTGTCCCAGGGCATATTTTGCGAATGTGTGTAAGTATCTATTTGCAATTTACAAAAAATTTTAAACATTGTTAAACAATAAATTATTTAAATATATTCACATATAAATATATGTATAATTCAAAAGTATATATTGATTTAATAAATTATATTGCATATTTTAAATGGTGGAAAAAAGGTATATGTATGTATAACGCTTAACATGTACTTGCAAATTATGTGTACTAGGTTCGGGATTATATATTTGAAGTACGTTACCACTACTAGCTAATATAAGTATACAACAATATACCTACTTTGAATTACGAAACTAATAGTAAGAATAAACCATGCTGACATGTTGTAGGTTGTTTCCCATCATTTTCTGGATTCTTTCCGATGATTTCGAGATTTGGTATTATTACTGATGATGACATAGGTGCCATCAGTATAAATTTTACTTGAATTAGGCATCAAACATCTGTTTGTTCTGTCACCTCTCTGTCTCTCTCATGAAATAAATTATTCATATTAAACATGTTCACATTTCTATGACACAGAAGAATACGATGTAAAAGTTTTTTAGTAAAAAGTTAAGTATTGTAGCTATTTATGATATGTTTTTTTTAACTACTTTTTTTAACAGCATCTGCAATTATCAACCATATTATAGTATACATACATTAAAAACTTCACCGAAACGAGACATTATCAAAATTGTTATACATATAGGGGTGATTCATAATTACAGGACAATACTTCAGAGGCCGATCGGTAGACAAGAAGTAAAGAGTTGTTAGTTATATAGACAATAGTCCAAAACCGCAGAATAAGGGTGATATAAACCCCCTACACATTTTCTATTTATTAAATAGTATTACTACAAAACTGTTTTAAAATAACATTTATTGACAATATGTACTTAATTTTTTTTAACTTATCAAAATATGTGTAATTCAAAAATCAAAGAAAATTACCAAAAAGACCGCCACCCAATTTTCGTCAATGCATAAATTAGCTACTTTTTTTCGTACTAGAAAATGCAAACATGTTTACTGGATCATAATGTTTTCAAAAACATGTTCCTAATGACACATGGGAGGAACGAACGTATTGCAGTACAAATTTCCGAGATTATACAATTATACAGTAAATCATAACATACAAAATGTTGTCATTTCAGTGTTTATTTTTGCGACGTATCGACTGATAAAAATACTTTAAACCTAGTGCCATTACTGTACACAATCTCTACTTCTTCTCTTATATTCATTTCATCTGGCGACCTGAAATGTATTGTTGCAGTATTTTTTAACCAAACCGTAATCATGGGTCGGATAACCATCACGTTGGAACAAAATATCGCCAAATCTTTCCCTGCCATCAGACGAATTTTTTGGAACAATACGTTTCTGCAGTAAATTCAAGTACTTAGGATCAGCTAAATTAATCCCCCTCCACTGCCAACGGTCAAATGTAAATTGCTCACACTATTAGCCGTGTTTGCATTTTTGTTGTTTTATCTGTACATATGTATGTAATATACGTGCATACGACGTTCCCACGGGTTAACTGAATGACGCAGATACATTGTTATTGAAACCGTCTACTCTTCTATGTATTTTCTGTTCAAATCTTCAACTTATAAAGAAATACGTGAAGCTACGCCATATTCAACTTTTAACTAAGTGTTTGAACTGCTGCAGAAAACTACGTACATTATGAAACTTTTCTTTTAAAATTAGTTAATTTGTTAAATTTGGCACTCGTGGTCATTTTTAGTTGGTTTATTACAATTTTATTATTAAACAAAATGTTTAGGCAAACAGCAAAATTTGGAAACTTTGAATTTCATTGTATCAGAACAATTTAAAGAATCCATAATTGTACCAATTTACAAAAAAAGGCGATAAATTGAATTCACTATATTATAGGCCGATATCCTTGATAACGAACTTTGCAAAGATTTTTGAGATGCTCCTAAAAAAAGATTAGATGGTTTTATAAAAAAGCATAATATTATATCTAATCAACAGTATAGTTTCCAGACTGGAAAATCAACAAATCACGCAATAGACACACTGACAGAATGCATATAAAGCTACAGATAAGGGAAAGCCTTCGCTATGTATATTTCTAGACTTAGCGAAGGCCTTCGATACGGTCTGCCACGAAAAATTATTAAAAATATTAGAAAATATTGGAGTTAGAGACTTGCCTTTAAAATTAATTGAGAGCTACTTACAAGCCGTCACAGTATGTAAAAATTGATAACGCAGTAAGTGAACCAAAAACTGTCACTTTTGGGGTTCCCCAAGGGACTGTGATAGGGCCACTGCTCTTTGTGTTATATAAATAATTTATTTCGGATAAATATCAAAGGTAAAATAATAGGATTTGCAGACGACTCTAGTATATTTTATGAAGGCGCAAATTGGGAGAATGTAAGAATACAAGCTGAAAATGATTTCAAAAACGTAAAATCGTGGTTTGACCATCATTTATTAACACTAAATATTGAAAAAACAGTTTATCTAGCCTTCTCATCGTATAAATCAGGACAACCATCTTATTCTCAGATAGATATAGATAATGATCTAACAACGGTCAAATATCTAGTAATTCTAATTGATCAACACCTTCGATAGGATGTGCAAAAAAAGAACTGATAAAAAACTGAGATCTACGATTTATAATTTTAAATATTTTAGATATATACTAAATATTAAACAGCTAAAAATGTTATACCACGCACTAGCAGAATCTCAGCTTCGATATGGCATAATAGCCTGAGGAGGGGCATTAAACTGTTACATAACAGACTTAGAAAATTATCCAAAAAAAGAATACTAAAAAATCATTTATAAAAAAGAACCAACGTACCCTAGTGACGAGTTGTACAAAGAAGCTCAGGTTATGGATATTCGGCAATTATTTTTCTTGCATCTCCTGCTAAAGGTCCACCCAGTAAAAAATTTAGATATAAAGAACTCTAATTACAAATTAAGAAATTATGATAACTTGCCTGTTCCTAAAATGTTAAAAACTGCAGGGCAGCGTAGCAGCTATTTTTTATCGCCAAGAGCATTTAATTCACTTCCACCTACTATAAAACAGATTCAGCCTAAACACAAATTTAAAAAAAACTAGTAAACAACACATATTTGGACAGAAAAGTGATCCTTTCTCGGATTGATTTAAAAAATGCTGTCTAGGTTAAACTTCAAATTTTAAATAATACAATTCTATAAAATTTAAATTAGACAATACTTACCAGTCTGATTAGTAGTGCTTCATCATTTTCTGATTATCTTTTAATATGCATATATATGCATGTATGTGTGTGTGACATGTGTAGGTGTAGGTGTGTGCATGTGTGAGGATGGATGTATGTATAGGTATACACATATGTGTATAAATTACATTTGCTTATTCTCTTGTTTCATGTATTTAAGTATATGTAAATGCATTTATACTAATAAAGCCGAATACTATTATTATTACTAATTTTACATTATAATATAATACACAATCAAGTGTTATTTTAACTGATGAAATTTGTATTCTTTTGCAAATAAATATATATTGTCTATCTTAACTTAACTATATAGCATATATATGTGTGTATATAATAATATATCTGAGGACATTTCAAAGTAAGTATGTATTAATGTATTTGCATGCATGTGTGTGTATGTATGTGTATATATGTATATATACATATATATATATATATATATATATATATATATATATATATATATATATATATATATATATATATATATATATATATATATATATATATATATATATATATATATATATATATATATATATATATATATATATGTTGTTTTTCGGTTTTTCACGGTGGTGAATGTTAAATTCGTTTTCCGGGTATACTCCCGCGTAGGTGATAGGCCCCGAGAGGGACCGTGGTTGTCTGACCGTGGTTGTTCAGACAACCACGGTCCCTCTCGGGGCCTATCACCTACGCGGGAGTATACCTGGAAAACGAATTTAAATATATATATATATATATATATATATATATATATATATATATATATATATATATATATATATATACATATATATATATAGGTACAGAGCAAGAGTTTTTTTCATTTATTTTTTACTATATATATATATATATATATATATATATATATATACATATATATATATATATATATATGTATATATATATATATATATATATATATATATATATATGTATGTATGAGTGTATACGTGTATACATGTGTATCGGTATGTATATGAATGTAATCAAATATACTATCCCACGCTCAAATATCTTTGATATTTTGTGGTGTACCATGTTTATTTATATAATGCAATTATAATTCCATTTATGTATTGTATGTATATATTAAAAATAAACATTATTCTAGTCTATTCTATTCTATATAATAATAATTTTACTTTTGGTAAAATTCCAGTCTCTATTAGGATTTCGTTTATCTATAGGTATCTCATAGTGTGTTATATGTATAAATTACGTGAGCACGTGTTAAAAAAACTGAGTTATTAGTTATTAGTTATTATTACCATCAAGCGCGTTATTTGAGGATGACGCCAATTATTTGGCAATTATATGTCTATTAAAGAACGACTACATCTTTAATATTAATTACCTAACAAAAATATCGAGGAAAAATTTTAATGAATATAAAATAAAAACAATGTGTATTTTTATCGTTGGAAACGGGGATATCCCACCATACTGAAAGTTGGATTTTTTATTGTATATGATTTTACATTATGCAGGGTGTACCATAATTGCATGGACATAGAACCACCTCAAATTCTTGTAGTTAAATATGTGGATTTACTAACAATTTTTAATTTTATCAGAAATGCAGAAAAGCAAAAATACTCCCATACTTGAACAAATTGGCTTACAATTTCTTTTTCAGTGTGGACTTACAAATTTAGGACTTTTTCAGGAATAAATACATTATTTCTGAAGACTTTTTCCCCTCGTAAAATTTTTGAATTCTTACATAGTGAAGAAACAAACGGTGTCAGTGCCTACACCAAACCTCAGTTTTGTATTTGACTATAATAATAATCTGGATCGTCCTCGAAAATATAATTTATTTAGGAATAAACACAAAGTCAAAGGGATATGTTGAATGAATCTAGGAAATGTTTACTTTTGACGGAAAAATGTAAAACGTGAAGAAAAAACTATCTTAGTTTGTTGTTGTTGCTATTGTGGCAATTAAACATAGGAGGATTTGGTATTCCCCAGAAACGGTTTCTAAATTTATATTATTTTTTCATAAGAATTAAGTTAACAAAATCATATATTAGTTACAATATAAATATAACATAAACATCCAATTGAATTGTTGCTTGAGCGGCATGCATTCACCCCTTCTTGCTTTTGCTGAAGATTAGTTAAGTACGGAGGCTGAAATTCAGGTACCTGTTTATTTATTGCGCGTTTGCGCTATATGGCATGATATATTCAGTTGTAATTAGTCATGTGAATATTCATACCACACAAGATATAGACCTCTAAGCAGACCTTTTCATCGAGAATACCAAATCATTCTATGTTTAGACTGATAATTGTTAACGCTGACGACTACTTATTTCTTACATTTCCTGTATAGTTTTAAAATGATTTCCAGTGCGGTTTTGCAGAGCGAATCAATATGTTAGTAGTTTTGTGATTTTGTGGAAGTGTCTGTGTGTATCCGGAGAGGTTTCCTAATCGACAAACATCAAATCGACAAAAGTTTGCTAATTCTAAAAAATAGGTCAGCTCCAGATAATTAATGCTGGTCGTTCGTTTGCTCGAAGTGGAAGAATTTCTTGAAATAGTGGACGAGAATCCAGGCACACCAGATTAGAATACCAAACAGGTGTTCCTAAGTGTACAAGAAACATGACAATTAGGGAACAGTTCCTTCATCCCCACCACCTTCATTCAGTACTGAATATTCGCAAGCCATTCGCAAACATAGTACAATGTGGGTTTCCCAAAAGAAAATCCTCTTTACGGACGAGTCAATTATGGGCAGACATTGCCAAATGAATTCAAGATTAATGTGTGGTTAGTAGAAATGTCCCGTTCCCGGAATTTAAATTTTGGGGAATATTCCCCTCCTCAGCGGGAATTTAAATAGTATGTGCATTAATTCATTCAACACAAATTCCGGTTTCATATACTTTACGTGTATCAAGATGTTCAGACAAGTAATTGAAATAACGAAAATCTCCAAGAAGTACTTCTCACGGTATTACGAATTCACGAGCATGGACGATATTGTCCAGATATCAGAAGAACATTGTTGTTTGCTGTTATTTATGCTGATAAGCTGATGGCGCCAGTGCCGGTTATGGGACTGGATTGAGTCACTTCAAAGACAAAACAGAATATTCCCGCGGGAATTTATAAATACCTTAGAAATTTTCCGGGAATATTCCCGCTGGAGAATATTTCCCATGGCACATTGCTAGTGGTTAGGAATTGTTGCGATATTTTGGAAATGGTCCAACCATTTAGATTGCCAGATAGGCTGAATCAACGTATAACCTACGCCAAGAAATGTTGTTCTAGCA
>JANEYF010002067.1:0-134378 GCA_029963845.1 Rhamnusium bicolor | reverse complement strand
TGACGGAAATTACATTACTCTGGTTTGCAACGAAGTAAAAAATTACGACTGGTACTTTTCACCTCTCCCCACATTCCTCAGTGCTATTCCAGCAGTTTGTTTATTTTCCATTTGCTACTAAATGTATTACGACACGTGCTCGTGTTCTCTTGTCATAATATTTACATAATCAAAATTACAAAGGAGAAACTTGATGTAAAATAAGGTGCACTTCACCTGTCATTGAAATGTTGTTATTATTGACCTGCTGAATATTGTTTTGATTAACAACTAGCTGTTATTGCTGCAATATGATATATACATATATGTATATATAAAAAAAAAATTTTTAAATATATATATATAAAAATAAGAGATAACAAAAAAAAGCAGTAAATATTTTATTATGACGGCGAAAAACAATCAGTTTGCGGCATACCGACAAAAGATAGATAAATGACGTGGGGCCCCTTTGTTATGATGCAGCAAATAGATTGTTAGTCGTCGTCAACAAGCATTTTAAATTTTGGTTTTTTTATTTTTTTTTCCCATTAAACATGTTAAAGTACCCACCGAAGATTTTAGCTGTTAAGTGTAACGTTTGAATGCAAGTTAATTATGTTCTTTTTATATTTGCCCCTCCCTAAAATCCACCCTCAGCAACACTGTATTATAACTAGAGCCCAGATCCGAATATTATATGGTGTCAATATCAGGGGCGAATCCAGGATACCGGTGTAAACACATGCATACATATATTCACATACCGTTTCTGCATTTGTGCGTTCTAACATCGTTGTTGATATTAAGCGGGCTGGCATTGACACTGTCTCATCCATCCCTCTAATCAATACATTTGCGATGTTCAGACCACTAACGTCGGCCGTTTCATCTACACTAATCTATATGTGCTTGTCTCAGAAACAATTTCTGCTTTAATTCTGTTACACACCGTCGATATATAATGATTCCTTAATGTGGATTCCTCACTTCACTAACACATTTTACAAGTTTAACATAGGGTTATATAATTTGGTCCACGCATTGTTACACGCCGCCATTATTTGAACTAAGTCTAAATTAAATTGTTTTTGTCTTTCAGTAGCACTGTTACTCCCACTCACAAGTGTTTTATGATTTTCAGTTGCAACATACTGTAAAATCTGTGTTTTCACTGCCCATGACAATATTTTCTCACATTAGCATTGAAGTCTGTGCAGTCAAAGGCTAACTTCGGGAACTCCTTTATTCATCGTTCTACAATAACTCTTTGACAATATTCTCCGAAGTATCCGTACAACAGCCGCGGCATTTAGAGGTTGACTACTGGAATTAGATTATACTTGTATCGTACTTTAGACCGGACGTTAAAATAGGTGGGGATAGAATAACATTAAGGGTACGTGTTTACTAGGTATCCAACTTAAATAAAATCGCTGTTAACATTTTTTTGTTAGTTATTTTAAAAAAACAAAAACAAACAATTCGTCCTAAATACCATGTAGATCTAACACATAAAATTACAGGCAACGTTGACACCTCGTGTTTTTAATAAACTGGCAAATGATACAGATATTAAAATTTTGATATGTGATGAAACAATAATACAATGATTTCTTAAAATTGTTCTCTGTTATTGAGATATTTATATTAAAAATCAATAGTCATCTATTTTTAAGCTCATTTTTCATCCTACATATTTATTTACTTTCTTTATATATTCTAGGACTGGAAGAATTCATGGAATATACACGCAGTTACGAAGACTCCCTCTTCAACTCCATGAACTCCAAACACGAAGAAGGCATGCTGAACCATCTCCACCAAAAGCAGATATCTTATGCTCAATCTGAGGGCTACCACAGTTACGTATCAAGCACAGACTCAACGTCAACCCCTTTTTTTAGATCGGCTCAGAAGGGACAGTGAAGCGGTGGTAACCCTTTCTTCGAACACGTGGGACGAATTAAGTCAGGAAGAACCCAGCTTAAGACGGGAGGGTAGAGACAGTGTAGTGACCACCAGTTCGGGCAGTGCCTCATCTAGTGAAACCCTGAAATGGCACGGTTCCATGAGTGACGTGTCCGTGACCTCGCACAGCAGTTCCCATCTTGCCAATAACTCTTCGACGAGACAACTCATCGCGCACAGTGCTAGGGTTCAAACCCCTCAAAGACATCATTCGGAAAGTGTTTTGTATATGGGAGCAGAATCAAAAGACGGTAGTGTAGTGTGGAAAGACAGAGAAAGTAGAAACAATAACGCGAATAAACTAAAATTGTTTCCTGTAAATACTTATACGGTGCAAGAAACTGATCATCCTAGTGGCGGAATTAGTAACACTTCTAATAATAGGTATGTTAAATTTATGAACCTTTTCGTGGTTTGTATCGTTTATTATTATTATTTGTTTCTACATTTCATAAATTCTACAAAACCAGAGCCAGATTTGAGTTCGCAAGAGAAAACATAATATAAACATAATATGCATGTTTAAAAAAAAATGCAAAAAAAAGTTTCGCAGAAGACACCTTTTCAATGTAAAAAACTATGTATAATAAAACTTAGAAGAACTACCATCAGTAAACACTAGGAAAGATATTTGCGCCGCAGCACCGCCGCGTAGCAAGCCTGTCGCCGGTCTTCAATCCATCACAATAAATGCTGCGAAATCAACTGTTGCTGCGGCTGAAGAGCGTGAGTTTCCATGTTTGCGACTAAGCTGCAGATATGACAGCTCTCGTAGGTCGCGTCAATCACGTGGCTAAACCGACCACAGATTTGCGGCTCTAGCCTCGCGTCTCTTTCGCACCGCACCAAGCACTGCTTTACATTTCTTTAAATTAAATTAAACACCACAGGTAATACAACCCCCTGTATCCCTGAATGTATCTCAAGGTACCTTGTGTGGGAGAGGGTTACACATTTAGAGATAATGGACACACACCCAATGTCCGAGTATGCTCTGGGGTAGAAAAAAATTCTAACTTTTCGACCGGGGATCGAACCCGGGATTACAGGGTGAGAGCCAAGCGTCACTACCACTCGACCACGAAACCACATTAAAGCCGTGTTCTCTAATAATCACGCTCAGTAGGTACGCGATAATCAATAACGTGAAGTCGATGAGCAATTGAACAAATTAATATATATTTATGTTTTATGCTGTTATAACTTCCATCTTGTGTACGTAAACACTGAATCACACATTGTAGAAACATGCCCTTGTCACCAACCCACCCAAATGTCATCACGCTAGTGTGTTATTCGTGTCGCACACCACAGATGTGCGATTCTTAAGAAATACGGCTTGACATAAATGGCAACGTTTTTAATCACGCAAGTATAACGAAATCGTAGCAGTTGAACGAATGAATTTTATATATTTACGTTTTGTGCCGTTCTGACATCTACCTTGTAAACGTGAACACTGATTCACACATTGTAGAAACATGCCGTTTTCATTAACCACCCAAGTGTCCTTATGTTATATATGCGTGATTCTTAGAAAATACGGCATCACATGCACATAAAATTCTATATCCGTGGCTAAGTTGCAGTTATGACACCTCTCGTAAGACCCTGTGTGTGACAAAATATACGGCAAAGCCCACCACGGCATTATGGCCGGGCATCAGCCTAACAAATGTTAGTAAATATTTGGTATGCAGTTGCATACTGGTATACGTTAGTTCGATCCCACCGTGAGACAATTAAAAATATATTTGAAATTTGTTTCCGACTAAGGTGAAATATATAACTGTTCATACTAAGTGTGGGTCGAACTCCACGATAAACTATAGAGGCTCGTCTCTCTTACCTAATACAAAATTCCAAAATTTCAAATGGTTATTTCGAAGACTTGGCAGTAGTGGTAAACGATATTGATAATTTATTATCGAATATCGATAACCGAAAATATATCAATAAATTCGAGATATCCATAGTTTTAGACATCGATGATTATCGATATATCGATAGTTTTCGTGGAAACTTTCTTAGCTTGTGATACAAATGGTGAAATTCACCAAATACTTATCTTTCCCTGTTTATAGAGTAAATCCTAACTCTTTTCTTTAACTTGTAAGTATGATGCGGTGTCTCAAACAAGAGCATTAAACGAACTACTCTCGTTGGAGCCATTTTGTAAACTGAGCTTGCTTGTTCAAAGCACGGTAGACGCTGTACTGAATATACCTGCGCGACGTTTACACAACGTTGCATGACGCGACGCAAACGCAACGCTTGACCCAACGCGAACGCGACGCGGCGCTCGATGCTCCTACTATGAATAGACCTTTATGATGAAAGAATTTAAGCAATCACTTTCTTTCTTGCGTTTACCTATAAACAAGCGGCATATGTTATTACCTTATAACAAACATGTATTTCATTAATCATTCGTAAACTCAGCCTCGCGAAATTATTATGTTATTAAAAAAATTAGAAATATGTCATGTTCTTAACCGTCATATGTTAATTGGAAGCCTACTGTAATAATAATATATGATTTTATAATTAAATATAACAATAGATTAGTAGGTTCAACTTAATCAACAATTACTTCCAGTATCGGTCTTTTATTATATGTATATGCAAATAATTTTTTTTCTTATATAAGAACTAGTTTAGTTTATTATAAAGTAATTTCTTAGAACTGTTTTTACAATAAATTAAGTATGCAAATTGCAAATAAATCACCAGGCAAATGACATATGACAACAGTTTATACATCTATCGGAAATTGTAATTATTGCTCAGTGTTCATTTTTATTCTTTATAAAATAAATGTTAATTTTATTCATGTAATTGAAATTACACTGCAGTTTTCCGTTATTATGATGTTATTAAACTTTTAACGCACCGATAATTCAATCTACTCAGTTTTTTTTTATATTTATGCACTTCTATTACACATAAAAAATAAATCTGTATTACAGATTTGGTCAAGCGAGACTGTCGCATCTTGAGAATTACAGTTAAAAATCAACTTATAATTTCTTTATTTACCCGATTACCTCTTATTCTCATCGGATTCTATGAATAGAAGTGCAGAACTATCGATATATCGATAGTCCCGTTTAATATCAAAATATCGATAGCCCGTTTAATTATTACTTTCACACTATCCGCTGAAAATCCATATATGGCTAGTGCATAGAAATATTTTTGATTTTCACAGTTTTTTCTATGATTTTAGTTAGTAATGAGGGAATTTTTATAAACATCCGTGACATGCGATATAAAAAAATGTTAATATAATACTATGCATAAGCTATAATATAGCTCAACACAGAGCACAGCACAGCACTGTTTTTAACATTGTCTTAAAGGAAATTAATAAAGTAAAAAAAGGCAAAACATATTTCAGTACCATATGCAGACTCCTCGCTAATTCGATCAGTAATACCTTTTCAAAATTTAATATAAAAATATCATTCAGTTCGAACAAAAATGTAAGCAGACTTTTGTACAATGCAAAAGAAAAAAACAGAATATTACCAAAAGTGTGGGGTATATAGGTTAAATTGTCCAGAATGTAATGCATCATGTATAGATCAAACAGTTAGATCATTTGATATAAGATATTGAGAGCATATTCACGCACAAAAACAACACTCCAACTTTTATCAACATTTAATTGATTCAAGCCATACTATAACTAATAATATTTGCCAAAAATGTTAATATTTGTGAAAAAGGTAAAAAAAACTAGTAGCTTTGAAATAGATAAATTATCCAAAAATAAAAATTATAACATATTAAACTCTCAGATAAATATAAATAATTCCTTTATTAAATTTGTTCAGTAAACTTTTTCGTTAAGATAAAAAAAATTTAACCGAAAATATAATTTACTACCTCTCCCCTATGCTTTTAAGACAGCATCTGTACACAGAAAAATCAACCATAAACTTATTTGCCCTTAATTTGTACCGAAACTATAAGTCGTATTTTTTAGTTACCTGAAAATGATGAAATTAATCGTAAAATTAAAAATAAAAGTGAAAATTAGATAAATAAAAAACAGTGTTTTATAATTATTTCAAAATGGATTATGTCATCTAGTACTTTTTAGTAATATGTCTAATGATAGGAAATATGTGTAATATCAACTAATTCGCTTCTAAAGTAGTTGACAAGTGAATAACATAAATAATTATTTTCAAGTGGTTTGTTATTGCATTTTCAGTAAAAAGAATTTTTACTACTTAAATTCAAATAGATTTTAAATTCGTCCATTTTAATTAAGTAGTGTGCTGAACAAAATATTACTAATTTCAGCTGCTCATTGATTGAATTTATTCTGCAATTAGCAAACAATATTTATTTTTGGATGTCCGCGAATGAAGGGCCCACTTTGTCGATCCTAATTTTCGATATATTTGCATTTCTCGAAAAGTTTCAAGTTATTCTTTTGGGTTTTTCTGTGGAATAACACTAAACCAATCGTTCTATGCTACAATTATATCCAACACACAATTATGAGTTGGTGATTTTTATATTTAAAGAAAAAGCTTCTAGTTTACCGTAGAAGATTTATTCTAATTTTTACAATATCATTGATCATTTTAGATCAAAATCTGTCGCATTTAATACTCGGCATTTCGTTTGTTCATATGATTTACTGCAAACAACCTCAATTGTCTTTAATGATGCTATAATCAAACTCATTATTTTTGTTTTTTTAGGTTATCGTTATCACTGCAATCAGCTCTCTCAGTAGCGGATAGAATAAGCGAATTAGAAAAGCAACAGAAATACTCGTATTTAGACCCCGACAAGAAACACAAGATTCCAGACCCAACCCTTAAAGCGATACAAAAGAAAGCCCTACTATCCTTCTACGAACGACACCACAACAACCCTAATAAGAACACTTGGCGGTCTGAACCCCAACTCGCTCAATCAACACAGCTAAGCGTCCCCCAACCTCCACCAAAGGTTAAAGTACAAATGCCATCGCGAAGAGCATCTTCAGCTTCTGACTACGCATCTGGCAACAACTCAAAGAGAAACAGCTTGTCTTCTAACTTAGAATCAAAAACCACCGACAACATCAGCAAGACGATTCCAAGACATCAACATAGCAACTCTTGTGGAAGTTTAGCAACTGATATGCTGGGGCCAGTCATAATGGGCCCCTCGATATCCGTTGATGACTGGGTGCCAGAGAAACCCCCGGCCAGGCCTCCTAAAAATCCGCATTTGCGAACAGCCTTTCCAGATTTGTTCCAGGATCAAAGAGTGCCAAGTCCTGATTTACCTCCTCCCTCTCCTCCTACTGTTATAGAGGATGAGGTATTTAGCAGCGATGAACCTTTGCCTCCTCCTCCGCCAGAATGTGAGACGGATTGGCAGCAAGAATTTAATGACAGGCTTAAAGAGAACACTACTGGACATCAAATACCCGCCCCACAGGTACAGAAGTCGAATTCTAAGAAGGAGGCGAAAATCATTCAACAAACTGTGGGTAAGTAATTATTTATACTAGATTCAACCGATCTTGGCGTGCACGTCATCAAAACTGCAATTAGAAAATACCATAAAATATATCGTTACCTTTGTCTATATTTTTTCTATATGAATCTAAACAGTATGAATGTAATATGAAACGACATTGGCAGTGATGTCATATCACTATGCATTGCTGTCTGTTTTAATTATTTCGGCAGCTTATACGTTGTGGCGTGCACGCCAAAACCCATTGATCTAACTTTATCGTTCATAGGAAATTATGTCTTGTCGTAAGAATTTCCATGGCCGAGACCAATATTCTTTGTCGCTCTCTGTCTATTTCTAATTTGTTTTTAAATGTGATATACATATGTATGTACTTAATGCGACACTATAAATCAAATCAGTTTGTAAAACGAATGACATATGCATTATTTTCACTCTCTAAAAAAATTAGGATCTAGGCTACAAGCTGTCAGGTTGTGGAGGTCAATTTTGCTGAACAGAAGTTTAACTCTTCTACTAATAAACGATCCGTTCGCTTCACGTTTAGCTCTTAATCCAAAATAGCAAATTTTATATTTTCTCTACAAAAGTGGTGGTATTCATTTGTTCGTAAAATTAAAAGTTAATCCACTGGTACACTATTCATTATTGGCATTATCCTAAATGTAATATATTTTGTAATTGGACCAATTTCTTTCCAGGTATACCAGAGAGGAACCAAAGGCACTCTAGTGTTCGTTCCTCCATAAAAACAAAGTCTGGCGAGCAAATTTTCCACCAAGTTAGCAGTAAACCTTACAACGCCTCCGTTCAAGCGGAAAAACCTAGCAAACCTGAACAAATCCTTGGTTTCCCCAATCAGAGGGGTTACCAGGAGAGGTCCAGCACTAGATACCCCACAACACAGAAACTCGTGTTAAATGGCAACATTGCTGTTAGTCAAAAAGTTATTGGTGTCTCTGACCAGTATAAGCCAGAACCCTTGCGGCCACATAATAGGGAAGAAATCAAGAAACTGCCAGCCTTACCACCAGATATTCATAGAGCTCAGAGAGCTTCTATTGCTGAAACTCCTATAAAGGATGTTCCACCGCCATTGCAACCAAGACAGATGAGGGTGAATCAGTCTATGAGGGCTAGGATGCCACATGATCATCGCTCTGGGGCTACTTCCAGGTCCTCTCCTATGAAGGAGGGTATGAGGGAAACCAGATCTTCTTCTCTGTGAGTACAAATTTGTTTTTGATTATTATTGTTTTGGGGTTTGAATTTAAATATTCTAATATTTTAATGAGCTTTGACACTTTTTTGATTAAGTCATGAGTTCCTCGATGCCTTGACTAGATTTGTCATGATCTTCTTAAACAACGATGAACGTTTCTCAACTTTATGACTGGACTTGTCTGGACCTTCTCCTGAACAAATCGAGAAATTCATGCTAATTGATCTATACTACTAAAATGCATCATATATAAAAATGAATTCTGACTGTGTATTTGCTACCTTTGGTTAATTTTTGACAATAGAGAAAACGATTTACCTACTGAACTTTGATAAAATAATTTTTTTATATTATTTATTGTCCAACAAAGCAATCATGGCAATCGGATTATATCAAAAATCACGTAAATGTAAGTCTAAAAAAAAAACATTTTTCATTTACCATAAAAATTATCAACCAGTATTATTGTAATCATATTTTTGGGCGCTAATTATTTTTTTAATTGTTACTAATGAATTATACCTGCCATGTTTTTCTTTTTAAACATAGTTTAATTGCTATTTCTGCTAAACAGAACGAGTTAGATGTATATTTTGTGAACAATGTAGAATATACAATTAAAAACAACGAACATAAATTAACCGGTTGAGTTTTCTATTAAAATGCAACTAAATACTCACAGATGGCATCACTTATAAATTGCCAACATTTAATCACTCCTTATCTTATATGAAAGTTGGGGGGGGGCCCCCCTGGGGGGGGGGGGGGGTGGTCCCCCCCCCCCCCTCGCAAAAAAAAAAAATTTCCCCCCTCCTTTCCCCAAATAGTGTTATGTTGTGACATTTAAATTAAACGAGTCGCGTGATTCTTTTCCTTAAGTAATTTCCAAAAACGATGATGTAAAGTTGGCCTTAGGGTTTCTTAAATAAAATAAGCGCCCCACTTGGATGTCCTATTTGTACTAAGGATATTATATTATAGATTAGTTCATGATATCTTCCATATCCTAGAATGGCACAGACACACATTGCAGTTCTCAAGATTTCTTGATTAAAGACTAAATTATCTTACTTGTGTCCTATATACGACTTGCAATAATTATTATGGATTTAGCTCAGGATATCTGATATATCGCAAGCAGAATCCTTCTTAACAAACCTGTGTTGTGTGGGAAATATAATATTCTAAAGTCACGAAAACTTAAATGTAATAATAAGGTATCAAATAAAATGGCCAATATTTATTGGGACTAACTACTGTTGTAATATAATAAGTAATTGTGGTTGATTATGACTGCAATGATAAACGTTCACTTTGACTCCAGACCGATACAATACTATGAACTCTTATTTAACTTATACGTCTTGCTTTGTTGTTCAAGTAACTTTTACTTATGCAACACAATATACAAATGGTTGTATTGAGGGTTGTCTATAAGCAAATGTTACAGTTATTCCAACCAGTCGTAGATTCCAGTATCTGAAAGAGGGCTATAATTTACTGGTAACTAGCTACAAGAAACATCCAATTAGATAGATAAGTATAAGTGGTATAATAATTTCAGTAATTATACATTATTTAATTAGTTGTGTAATAATTTATTCGCAAACTTAGGAGTTCGTTTCCATTTTACCTTCACTTTTTTCTGTTAATCGCATTAAGGATTTATACACATAATATACATGTACAATTATACGTCATACGATTAGTTTTTAAAAGCAGTGCCCTAAGGAAAACGTTAATAATAGATTATTAGTGGATTTATAACCATAAAATGAATTTGTTTATTATTGATTTATTACATGAATGTCGCAAGGACGCCAGACATTAAAAATTAAAATGCTTATTTATTAATATTATTAATTAATTATTGATTTAAGAGGATATGGCGGCGTTTCTTTTGATTCTCTAACTTTTATGGAAAATTGAGTGTTATAAGTAAAAGCGATACCTACTTGTTTTAAGTTCATTTTAGTTGATATTCCCACCAAAACTTTGGATTTCGCCGTTCCACTGTATAACATAAATCAGGAATCTGATTATTTACTTAGTATTTCAATAAAAAAATATGGGAAATCTTAAATTTTGTATTATAATAAGTTGACGCAGAGACAAGTTTAATGAATGATATAACTAAGAAACTTAGAAGTATCTACTTAAATGTCCGCGTTATACTTTGACTTTTTTTTACTCTTATCCATTAGCGACTAAATAGTATCAAAATTACAGATCATTGGCGGTACAAAACTTTATACTTGTAGGAAATTAGGAAATCCTGTTGAACATTTGTAATGGAACTAACTCGTATTACCGTTCAGTGGAACCTACCGATGCAAGATTAGCAACTACTTACAGTCCCTTCATTATAGTTTATTTTAAACTTATTTGCAACATAAAAAACGGCTTCGTTGACGGCGATAAAGGGATCCAAGAAGCCGACGGTTTTCATGTTGCAAATAAGTTTGAAATAAACCATACTTTTATATTTTGTAAACCTGTTTCGTCATTATAGGCATCCACATTTAAAAGTTACACAGATGATGTTCGATGATTTTTAGCACAAATTTATTTTCGGTGGTACCTGGTCATCTTGTTTAATATTTGACAGAAACAGTCTTTTTCCGATTGTTTGGTTCAAGCTACTTCTTCAACTTCACATAGCGAGATATTAATTTGTTGTGCTAGATTTAGCTCTATGTGTCTAAATCCAGTCATAAATTGCAACCACAGTGACCTTGAGTTATAAAGTACTACATAATCAGGCAACATTGGGTCAACTAAGAGCTTTATGTGACGTCGAATAGCCATTATTTAAGGTCGTACTGGCCCAAAACAATACTAGAAATTACTATTTAGAAGTTACATTATCGTTGTGACAAAAATTAAATTTTTCCACTAAGCCTCATTATAGAAATTTCACTTTACCTGTTAATACAGGAATTGTCTTCCTATAAGTTATTTTTTTTGTATTATACACGAATTACCAAAACATAACTTTAACGAACCTTTTCAACCACTCCAGAAACAATGGGCACGTCCCATAATTTTTTTATTTGTTTGTTCGATAAATTTTGAACATCAGATATTTTTTTTTGTGCTCCATAAAGAGGTAAGAAAATAACAAGGTTTAAATATTAGTCTTCTGACGTAATTCGACTATTTCGCGATTAAAAAAACAAGCATAGATAACATCTATGCTGTTAATCGATTTAGAAAAGAGTCTTTTCGAATATTTTGCGACCTATGTCTATCATGGTTTATCTAAACATTTAAAAGCAAGATGGAATATTACCAGAGCTTTCAGAGCGACTAATTGTAAATGCCTATTATGTTGTATACTACTGTTATGTTGTTAGTTTTACTTATTAATCACATCACAGAATTATTAGTACTGTCGCTAATTTCCAATTAGATTAATAATGCGTACTTACTAACGTTTCATATTCTATGTCGATTAAAAACGGTCTTGAAAATTTTTGAAATAGCACAAAAATGAATACATAAATTCGGGAAATTATTCGAAATCACAAATATGTCTTCAACAATCATCAACCACCAAAACATGGTAACATAAACAAAGGAAATGTGACAAGACTGGTTAAGCGATAGATTAGCGCGAATTATTTCACTGGTTTATTTGACGAAAATTATAAGTTATTACGAAATTTAAAATGTTCCTTTTGTAATGCTAACAAATTTAAAACGACAACCACTTATTTATTTTCATACAATATCATTCACACAAATAAACCTAATGATAGCCAGGATTTAGGTTGTCCATAACTTGGATCACCACAAATGTTTATTTTATATACATAAATCCTTCGAATATATACACCGTATGCAACTGCTTAGTTGTGAAACGTGGTTGATTATTTGAATTACCGGTCATTGATACTGAGAAGGAAACCCGACAAAAAAAAAGCACGAGAACAATGAATAACACAACAATAATCTATAGGTTATGTTGTTTGTTTTAGTTCCCCATCTTCTACCCTCTTTATCATGCACGCATCATACCATGTTTCGTCATCTATAAAACGTTAAAGAATGACTGTAATCTATACGTTGATAATTCAGTGTTATGACGACGTTTCAGCAACGTCAAGAATAAACCTAAGACACCAACGTTCATAGTCCATGTATTGTAGACGGCCAGATGTTGTTCAAACGTGTATATTTTATACACTGTTAGTTTCTGTACAGATGTGGTCGCAAAATTGCTGCTTGAATTACTACTAGTGCTGGGATAATTCGATTGAAAAATATTCGATTATTGAAATATCTCGAGATATCTCGAATACCCTCGTTATGAGAAATCGAATAATTTAGTCCTCGAAAACTAGTGCCGTCGACTACCGATTGAATAATCGTCAATCGTTTCAGCAGCTCATCATTCAAATTTCAAATACGCGATTCGAGCGATGAGAAACGACGCGAGCGAAATGTAGATGGCTATATTGGCTGATTCCATTCGGAGTTGGATTGTCTTGAGTACAGAACCTGATTGAGTTACGTTAAAATTTATAATTTATAATTGAGAATTGTATAGAAATAAACGCCAGCCAAATCGATTATTTATGATCTGAGTTCCCGAATGTCGTCGAGCCAAGCCATCGATGTAGACCTCCCGACTTCTCGAACTCTAACCGTAATTCGAATGATCATTCGATTATTAAAGGTATTCGAATAGCCGTTATTCGTTACTCCTTATTTCAACCTGTCTAGAAAAATATATGCAGATAGATAGATATCCTCCATATGCTTGTCCAGATCCTCCTGATTGAATGAAAATATTGTACCAAGTTGGAATCAGCAACAATGGATATTATTATTATGCATTATTTATTGCAAATTGTTGCTATTTGATAATAATCAAAGAATTATTTGTTAGGAACTCCAAATTTTATAGTAGGTTATGCGACATCCTGGATAGTTATTATTTATGATTATGACCAGTGACCACAAATGTTTACAATCAAATTTGTAATGGTCTGAGTGTTTCAGGAAGTAGTGTACGTTTAAATAATATTAAGTTATAACATTTTGTTAGTAGAAGCAATGAAGCTTTATAGAAGCAATTCATAACTACTTCTTAACTTAATACAACAAATTGATAAAATCAACTGAATAGAACAAGAAAAATCAAATGTGGTACACAGTGCGGTATTAGAACCAATCCCTAGGATTTAGAAATCAAACTAATAATTCTGTAGCTTTTTTTCGATGAGAGGGGGGATCACGTTAGAAATGGCAAAAGGAATAATATCACAGACCTCAAATGCATGTTATGTCTATGAATACTATGCACCACATGATATTTTTATTAGTTGTCCCTCACTGAAGCAAACAAATTGCCTACTCCATAAAATTGATTAAATAAATATGAATATTTTATTAATCCAGGATTTTTCGACACTCTTTAGTACGTGACTTACGTTAAGTTTTTCTTGAGTCTATCTAGCCTTGTATGACTGACTATCAGACGTTATATTAATACAAAAGCAACTTGCTTTCATTTCGACTTGTTTAAGGAAGCAATTTTTATCTTTTTTATATCGTGTAGAATTCACTTTTTCTTAAAATGCTAGGAATTAATAAACATGTTCAATTAAATATAGTTTCTAGCAGGGGCGTGCGGTGAGTTTTGATAAGGGGAAACAGTTTGTGATAAGGGTGATGGGTAGTGCGAAGCCCCGAGCGAAGCGAGGCAAAATTTTTTTTAAGAAAAGGGGTGTGGCTTCAGTATAATCATTTTAAAGCAAAGTCGAAAGCCGCAAAGTTAATTAGAAAAAAGTACACTTGTAGGACCGCCACTCCTCAATAAACATAAAACATAAAAACACCACAAAAATTAGACAACCTCCGACCAAAGCCGAAGCTACGGCGAGGGTTACACTTATGAAAAAAACGCAGACAACAAAACCCACCGACATTGCCAGGCCGGTGCGAGGATCGAACTCGCAGCGAAAAGGATTAGTCAACTTGCCATGCACTCTTAGCCAACTATAACGAGCCGGCTAGTTAAGTAGTTAACATGCACATATTACCTATTTATAAAGTAGTTTAATCCACCTCTCCTTTTTTGCGAGTCGGAATAACTTCGCCTAAAAGTTAATTTTGGGACATCTCCTTCACAAAGTCCCTTTTTATTCAAAGGGAAATTTTGAAGCCGCTCTTATGTAATTTTTGAAAAATTTTTATCTTTTAAGTCGAAAAACTCATTTAACGAAGCATAGTAGACTCAACACTAACTTACACAATTTCAACACTTCAGAGTAGGCCTGATCCAAACTATTTTTTTATAAAAAAAGTCCCGTTATTGACTAAATCTTCTTAGCAAAAACTGAGTTCCAACGTAACCCAATAATCATTTCCGTTTATCACTATGACTGGCTTGTAGAAACTTTTATTTTAAATTCATTAAAATTACACAATTCTAAAAATTTATATCACTAAAATTTTTAAATCTATTATTTGTTCTAAAGTTCAAATTTCTAAAAAAGTCTTCAAAATACATCCACTATAATATTCTTTTTTCTTTGCCTCTACATTATTTCCGTTTTCATCATTTTTTTACAAATAAATTTTTGATTCTTCAATTTCTTTACACAAAATCTACTATTTGATTTGCAAGTATTAATAAATTCAGTAAATGGAATATTTCGGAAAAAAATTAACAAAAAATAAAATCAAAGTCTCTTTAGTTAAGTAACCTCTTGTCCATCATCAGTCCCATCATTTTTTTGTAAATTTTCAAATAATCAATTTCAATAATTTATCTAGCCTCCCATTTTCCGTATTGCCCTGGTGTCCTTTTCTTCCAAATTTAAACTCTTCCTTTTATGTTTGAAAAATAGGCAGCCATTTCCACTAATACTTGAAATATTTACTCTTTAAACACTAGATTAAAAACTAAATTTAATATCTTTTTATCATTAATACTAAACATTAATCTCTTTACTTTCCTCCATCACCCATTAAGCGCCCCATATAACTTTGGGCGATTGGGATCACTATCTGACAACTTCTAAAGCTGCGCGTTTTTTTTCTAAAAACCTAAAAAGCGTCTTGGCTTTCCATTTGGATTCTTCGTTTGCGTTAACTAATATTCTAATATCGGTTGTTTCATATAACATAATTGCCACAAAATTTTTATTTTTCTCTTTTTAAAACAATATTCTTATCGACTGAATCAAATCATTTTGAATATGATTTGATGTACCGAAGGGGAGGGGGGGGGGGCGCCATATAATAATCAACTAAATTGATAAATTCCCCTATTAAGCATACCTCTCTTTTTTGCGAGAAAACACAATTTTTTTTCCCTCGTTTTTTTATTCATTACTTACTCACTTTCTTTCAACTCTGATCTATGAATGCTTAATTCGATTTTCCTATGTTTTTTGCCCTCGCAAATGAGTTTCACACTTACCGTGCCTCTTTGTCACTTTGTGATATTGCTTAAATCTAACCTTTTTTTCCAACACCTTTTTCACTTTTGAAAAAAACACAAGCCCAAAAAAAAAATTTTCAAGAAATTTTCACAACCCGTTAACCACTGGTTAGCACTGTACATTTCAATATTAGTACCTATCATTGTTTCTTCCTTTTTAAAAGTTTTAAATCGGGTTGGTTCCGAATCCAGTTTATCTTGAAACCGAATATGTTGAAAATCCCTTTTTCAAATTCACCCACACAACCAAATATCACAGTGCTAGGCCCTTCTTTGTAACAATTCTAAAACTGGTCTTATACCACTAGAATCACTTGTCACCACCCCAGTTTGGGAAACACAAAAGAGTTTTTACAAATATAGCACAAAACTGAGAATAATACTAGGAAGATTAATATTAAGATAATGTTAAAATCGTTAAACTATAAAAAAGAGAATAATTAATATTTGTAAATAATAATTATCTATTTTTTTTATGTCTTCCCTTTTGGCCGCCCCCTGGTTTCTAGTATTTTCGCTGGGGAGTGTAAAAACCTTGGTAAATGTGTTTGTTTTAGAAAATAAATATTCTATTTAATTTTTTTAATAACAAAAGTCTGGAGAACAAGATATGTATAGAATATTTCATTTAGGCCTTTCTTGGGAATCGTCAATATTAATTATTCACACATTATTTAATATAATAATAAATATAATAATAAATGTAAAATACACTAGTGAATTTTTTATATAACTAACTGTTAATGAACTGTTAATAGTCAACTGTTATAAATATGATACGCAGTACCTTGATATCAAATTATATATACCGGGTGTAACACGATCATGCTACACCCCATTTTCTCCTTTAGTTTTGAAGATAATTGATTGAAATTTGGGATATCCTATATACATAATAAGCAGCACTTTTTGACAAACAAGTGATTTTTTTTCACTTCCGGTTTCGCCGGAAGTGATACTAATTGTCGATTTTTAAATGGAGCACATTGTTGCATTTTTGAATTCTGCATAGTTTCCTGAATCCAACGATACCAAATAAGTGACATTTCAAACGTCAATATTTTTTATAATATATTTTTTAGTTTTCCATTTAAGTGTGCAATGACGGTTCTGATTTATTCTAAATGACCCGTGTAATGCTAGAAAACTCGAAATCCCGTCAAAAATACTAAATTACGTGATTTATGAAGTTCATTAAAATAGTTTTTGTGTCCAAACTCAATTTTTTCAAATGGAACCGAAATGGGAACGGTGGTACCATTTATTAGTATTATTAATAAGGAATTTATTCATATATCGTATTAAAATATGCAATAAATACAAACAAAATTACAGTTAAAAGAAAATAAGAAAATACAATTTTGTTCTAATTAAATGTTAACAAGTAACAAAGGTGACTTTGAAAATAATGAAATATTTAGCTTGTCAAACATTTGTTGGTTTACTGGTGTTTTTATTGTGTCTTTAAAAATTGTTTAAAATTGTGTTAATTGTGTTCAAAATGCCGCAAATTTATACAAGAGTTGAAAAAGTGGACATGTTAATTATTTATGGGAAATGTAGAAAAAATGCCATCGCGGCTAGACATCCTTATGCCGAACGATATCCTAATAGACAATGTCCAGCGAGAAATTATTTTAATCGTTTTGAAAATCAATTCCGAATTGAGCCCAACAATGATCCCGAAGAAAATTTCATTCTTGACGAAGGAACGGAAATTAATATTTTGGCTCGAGTAAAACTTGTAAGACTGTTTCTTTAAGGCAAATTGGGTTTGAATTGGAAATCAGTCACCAAACAATAAGCAGAATTTTGCGCAAATACCACTATAAATCTTTTAAATACCAATTGCACCAGCACTTGTACGAAACTGATTACGAACGTAGGATGGAATATTGCAATTAGATTTTGCAAAATAACGTGCCGCCAAACAATGATTTTTTGGGAATGATTTTATTTTCGGACAAGTCTAGGTTTACAAATTTGGGATTATTTAACTGAGAAAATACAAAATATTGGTCACAAGAAAATCAAAATTGATTACGGGAGGGTAACTTTCAAGTGCGGTTCGGTTTCAACGATTCGCTTGGATAATCGGTAGTAGAATCATTGGTCCAATAATTTGAAGGACCCCTGACTGGTGCCAGAAACTTGGGATTTCTGCAAAATGAAATTGAGGACAGTTTAGCTGAATTACCTTTCCATTTACGACATGGAATGTATTTCCAACAAGATGGCGATCCTCCCCATAATTCAAGAATAGTAATTGATTACCTTCAACGGAAATTTGAAGAAAACGTAATTTCGACGAATTGTCCTGTGAGGTGGCCTCCAAAGGTCACCTGATTTAACACCCCTTGATTTCTTTGTTTGGGGTCATTTAAAAAATATTGTCTACGTAACCGCCGTTACAACCCGTAAAGATCTGGAGCTACGAGTAAGACGCGCAATTATTAGCAGAACGGCCCAGCAATTGGCGAACATTCTTCGAGAAATAGCTATGCGAGGTTCAGAAGTGCGTTGACGTTAATGGACAGCATTTTGAACAACTGTTGTAATGTTTTGTGTTCATTTTTTGTATTCCAAAGCCACCTTAAATGTATAACAAGGTAATTAGAACAAAATTGTATTTTCTTATTTTCTTTTAGCTGTAATTCTGTTTGTATTTATCGCACATTTTAATACGACATATGAATTAATTCCTTATGAATAGTACTAATAAATGATACACACTGTACCAATATGGTTCTATTTGAAAAAATGGAGTTTTTTCCCAACCATTTTGATGAACTTTATTTGCTCATAAATCACGTAATTTAGTATATTTGACTGGATCTCGATTTTTCTCGCATTACACGGGTCATTTAGAATAAATCGGAACCGTCATAGTACACTTAAATGGAAAACTAAAAAATATATTATAAACAATACTGACGTCTGAAATGTCACTTAATTGGTATCGTTGGATTCAGAAAATTATGCAGGATTAAAAAATGCAACAACATACAGGGTTTTCTATTTAAAAATCGAAAATTAGTGTCACTTCTGGCGAAACCGGAGGTGAAAAAAAAATCACTTGTATGTCAAAAAGTGCTACTTATTATGTATATAGGATATCCCAAATTTCAATCAATTATCTTGAAAATTAAAGAAGAAAAGGGGGGTGTACCATGATCCTGTTACACCCGGTATATCACTTACAAACAGGTATTACTCAGAGAAAATAATTTCCTATAATACGTATGATGAAAACTGAAATTAAAGTAAATAGAGACATCGTGGTGATAATCTTATTTATTTTTGTTTTTAATATGTGGGTATTTATTACTTTTTAATTGGCAAATTATGTTAAATGTTGATGTAAATATTGACCTTAGAGTTTAAAGAATCCTTTCATTTCATAAACTATAAAAAACACTTAAAATCTCTTAAAACTAAATAATCGAGTTTTACCATCTTTAGGTTCTTTTGTTTAGAATACCAATATAATTGGAAAAGTTATGTTTCTTTTTTTAAAAAATTTCCCACATTACATGCCAGATTATCATCGGCCGATAATAATGAACAATTGGACTAATTACCTCTTTAAATAGATACTTATAAGATATAAACAAGAAAACAAATAATTTATCTGAAATACCATATGGATTTAATATACCAAATTACAGGCAGTATTGATGCGTTTTTTTTATTAATAATAAATACATACATTTTAGTTGGTGTAAATATTGAGATTAGGATTCTCTCCACAACGGGACAGGTGCACAATTCGTAGTCTGCCATCTCGTCATCCTCCGGACATAGGCAACACTCGGTTTTCCACCAGGCGGAGTGTATGTAAATGATAGTTATCCGTCGAAAAAAAAAATCCTCCTTGGTTTACCAAAAACATAATTACTGACATAAGGTCTAAAGAGATTGCTTTGCGTAGTTACAAAAAATGTAAAACTCCTGTCAGTCAAGAAAATTTTATGTCACTGAAGAGTAAAAATTAAGGACACAGAAAAGGCATAAAAATTATATACAAGTACTGGAAGACAACCTAGCATCGAACCCAAAGGGTTTCCGGGCCTACGTCAATAGTAAAAAACAATCTAGTTCAATACCCCACACCATGACCAACAACAATAACAATCTAAATAACCCTGAAGATATTACAAACGCATTTGCTGATTTCTTTAGCTGCGCATACATTATCTCAAGTTGTAACACAAGTTATTCCGCAGGCACCAGTGATAATATTAATATAACAATCCCAGTCGTAACAGAGCAGGACGTGTTAAAAGCTTTTAAAAAAAATTAAATCGAAATTTACTGCAGGCTTACCTGCTTTTTTTGCAAGATTGTGCTAGTATCCTAGCTGCACCATTGAGTCACATAATTAATCTGTCCCTACAAACAAGTATCTTTCCCGATAAATTGAAAGTCTCAAAAATTTACCATATTCACAAAAAAAACAAGTCTGATATAGAGAACTATTGTGCAATAACTATTATTAATAACTTTAGCAAGTTATTTGAAATTGTCTTACATAACACATTTTACCCACAAGTTCATAGAAGCATATGTATTAACCAACATGGTTTTGTCTCACAACGCTCCACAACTACAAACTTACTTTGCCTAACACAGTACTTATGCGAAATTGTAGACGATGGCGGTCAAGTCGATGTCATTTATACGGATTTTTCTAAATCTTTTGACAAACTAGACCATGGTGTTCTATTAACGAAATTATATTCATTGGGCTTTAACCTACAGTTCATTCACTTCTTTGAGTCTTATCTTCATTACAGATATCAATTTGTACAATTCATCATGGGTTACAGGTCTAATGATTTTATATCACCCTCAGGCGTACCACAGGGATCGGTACTAGGCCCATTGCTATTTATTATGTTCGTAAATAACATCATAAACGATCTGCATTGTTCATCTCTTTTGTATGCTGACGATTTAAAAATATACTATAAAATTAACAGTTTATCAGACTGTCTTAAGCTGCAAAAAAACTTAAATACTCTTCATAATTGGTGCACCTTTAAGTATAACTAAATGTAATATGATCTCATTTATCAGGAAAATAGATAAGGTATAGTTCGATTACAACTTGGATAGAATTAACTAGGATCGCCGTGACAGTTTTAAAGATCTAGGTGTCACGTTTGACTTAGCTCTCGTTTAAAGAGCACATGAATAATATTGTGGCGTCATCTTTCAGAATGCTTGGCTTCATTATGCGCAATTCCCGCGATTTTTATAATATAGGTACACTAAAAATGTTATATAACACACTAGTGCGACCTAAGCTAGACTACGCAAATGTGGTATGGAATCCATACTATGATGTTCACATTAAGAGCATTGAAGACGTTCAAAGAAATTTTTTAAAATTTCTTACTTTTAAAACTGATCATAGATATCCTCCTGTAGGATATGAACACCACTTATTACTAAAGAATCGGCTATTTCGTTACCTTCCAGGCCAGAGTGGCCAGGTATTCAGACCAGAGTCACTTTATTGTTTTTGCTGATATGACTTAGAGCCTTCTGACAGTTCCATACCGTTTTAAAGTTACACCGGTAGAAGCCAAAAGCTTTTAGAGCTGCTTGGCTGCCTGAAAAATTTTTTTATTTACATATAAGCTAACATTGTTAAAGCCACTTCCGAGGCATCTGAAGGCATTATTCTGGGACACAGGCAAATAAAAACTTTTGATATTTTAAATGTTATAATTTTATGTATGTACTAAGAGTTTCTTCTTTTGTTTTTTTTTTGTTTTATGTGTAGCAGTACATATATTTCTACATTTTTTCTAAAAGCAATAAAATATCAATGTGTCATACGTTCTTTTATTTTTCGTTATGTCCTGCATGGATTTTTAGCCTTTCTGTTCTTGAAATTATGAATTTGATGTTGGCAACCCTAGTGACTACTGTTTGTAAACGAATAACTAAAACTAAGGATTGAAAAAAAAAATACAGAAGCGCGTCTAAACTTTAAATTATAAATAATATGATAAATCAAATAAAAAATTCCATAAAATTCCTTTATTAAACCAGATCCCGTGAACAAATTAATTACTTCACATCATCAGACACAGGACTACAATAGAAAATGAGTATGGTGGTTACATACATACATAAATAAATGTTAATAAGTTAACAAAATTAAAAAAAGATGATTTCATTTTTACTACTAAAAATAATTTAAAAAATGTTTAATAATTTTTTATAAAAAATTGAAATATTTAAAATATCAGATTAGTTATTTAAAATATAATATAAATAATAAAATTTAAAATAAATTTAAAAAATATTTTATATAATATTAATTTATAAATAAATAAATAAATAAAATAAAAATTTAAATATCAAATAAACATAAATTAAATATAAAATTTTTTATTAATAATTTAAAAAAATTAAAATTAATTTTTAAAAATAAACATAAATAAAAAAAAAAAAAAAAAAAAAATAAAAAAATATTTAAATATAAATAAAAAAAAATAAAAATAAAAAAAATAAATAAAAAATTAAAAAAAAAAAAAAAAAAAAAAAAAAAATAAAAAAAAAAAAAAAAAAAAAAAAAAAATAATTAAAAAATTAAAAAAATAAAAATTAAAAAACTTCATAAAATAATGAATGAATGGATATTAACAAACTTAAAGATGATTTGTTCTAAAACATTTGTTATCTTTTAGTTTGAACCATTTCTCATTGAATATTCAATGTTCGTAAACGGTATTAAACATTTTTTACCGTAATTTTATTATAAATATACCACTGCGATATGATTTATGGATTTCAATAAAACGCGTTATAATCCAAATTGTCCTTACATTGAATACCTAATTACAACAGTATTTCAAAATCATTTGATTGCTCTACAAAATTACAAATAACCACTATATCAGTTTTCCCTTATATGATCAAGACATTAATATAAATCATGATTGTTATCTATAAATATTTATTATTGGATATATTATAATGTTATATAAATAGGATACATTGGCTTCGAAAGAATTTATCGCAAATTTTCTAAATTTACGATCTAGAATTTATTCCGTTTTTCAGGATTTGCGTCAATCTGTTCACCTTTCTATCAGAAATTTAAATATTTGTTATTTTCTTTTATACTGCGATATTGCATAATTGCAATATTTTCAAAAACGTCTTAAAAAAATGTTTTCCTAATATAATTTCCTAACCACCTCTCAAGTCTTCGAAGTAACTCCCTGAAAATCCTAGGATTTTGTGTTGAGTAAAGAGAGACGAGGCAATAAAATTTTATCGTGGAATTCAAACCACTCAAGGGCATTGACAGTCCTCCGCCATCTTAATCCGAAACAAATTACAAATAAAACTAACTTGCTCTGGATTCGAACCATCGATATTCAGTACCGAGTAAATAGCTACATATAAGCGCTTTATCCACTCGGCTACTTAGTTTTCAAGTATCGAAGAAGACACGTATAATTTTGATTTAATAATATTCAATCTACATATATAAATTTATTAAACTGTAACTTTTGATATATTAAATTTACTACGATAAATTAACTCCTATATGAAAAAGTCTATCTGGCAGCACATTTTTGTCACTTTGACAGCGATAAAAAAGGTGCATCGTTTTTTATCACCGATAAAAATGCTTGTTCCTCAAAATCAGAGTATATCTAGTAGTCGCACGTCACTTTCAAATCTGTCCTGTCAGCTATAATTTTTAAGTATTGTTGAAACTATACTGTACAATATGAGTCGTTTTGGGAAAATTTCCTCTGAACAAATTGCAAAAAACATAGAAAAATCAATTCCGCAATCCACAAAAAACACGAAATCGTCAATATGGAGACAATTTATGGAGTTTTGTCAAATCCGAAATTACGAACTGTCAGAAATAACTCCATTACAAAATATAGCGGATATGTTAAAGGATTGGGCTTATAATATGAGAAAGAAAAGTGGAGAAGATTACAAAGAATATGCAGTTAAAACAATTTGGAATTCAACTGCGAAGATGATTCAAGAAAAATATTTCAGTGAGTACAATATTAAATTTGATCCTTTTACCGACATAACATTTAAAGAAGCACGTGATGCAAGGAACAGTAAACGAAAGGAATTACAAGCTGTTCCAGAAAAAAGAAAGCCATGTTCTGTAGCAATAGACAAAAAATATATACTTAAGATAGCAAAATTGTGGAATATAGACGAACCAGAGGGATTACAAAAGAGATTCTTTCATATAGCTTCTTATGAATTAGCTTGGAGAGGAGGAGAAGCAGTAAACTGTAAAATTTACCATTTTAATGAGGAAAAAAATCAAGATGGAACTCCAACAGGGAGAATTGAATACAATTCAATATTTTCAAAGACGGCACAGGGGGTCTAAAAAATTGGCAGACAGCAAATGGATGAGAAAAAATGACACGGATAAAAGTATTTGTCCCGTTACATTGTTAAAATTACTCTTAGGAAAAAGAAACAAATACATAACATCTGAACGACTTCTTTTAACTCCAAATCCCTTTTGGAAAAACACAAATTCTAAAGGTTGGTATAAAAATGTTCCATTGGGAACTAATACGATATCTACTTGGACCAAAAATTCTGCAGCTAAAATTACCACAATAATAAATTACGTCATTCAAACCGTGCCAGTACAGTTTCTCATTTAGCCAAAGCAGGGGTAAGTGACCAACAACTTATAAAGATAACCGGACACTCATCATCATCATCAATTAAACCCTACCTCCAAATTGACCCTGAACATCACGAAAATCTTGTAATCTTAGTAACTTACGAGCCTCGAATAAAACAAGTCAAAACGAATATTCGTCATGTGTGGAAACTAGAGAAGAGATTGAATTTATAACAACTGTATTTTTAATAACTGTTCCTTTAAATAATTGTATAAATAAAGATAATTATTGTTGTTGTTCGTTCACTTATTCTGTCGATAATTTATCTTGCCAAAAAACACTCGAGCTTTTCTTTTATGGATAAATTTCTTTTTAACTCAAAATTTTGCCAATCAGTAATTTTGCTCGAAAAACTGACATTATTTGACAAAATCGCTCGACCTGCGGTCTCACATTTTTTCATTTTTTCAAAAAAAAATCTTCAAAGAGAATTCATCAAAAAAAAGTTTGTGCTTTTACTGTTGGACTAAATATTGATAAAATTTGAATTTTCCCATGTGCAGAAAATTTTAAAAAATATTTGTAAATTATAAATAATGTTTATAATATTTTAGAATATAATATTTTATAATATTAAATATATATTTCTTTTTAAACTATATTATTCAGTAAATGAAAAATAGAACAAATTCAGCTTTTATAATTAATGTGAAATGAGTTGTAGAAGAGCAAGAAAAGTGTAATTATTTAAATAGTGTCGTTTTCTAATTCATTATTCTATTCTTGGCTATTCAGCACGTTTCTTATGAAGGTCATCTCTTAGTGAAATAAAATTTCAGTTCCTGCCTACTATTGTTATTGATCTAATTGATTTTTAAATCATTTAAATAATAACCAAGTACTTTCATTATTTGGTAATTTATTTGAATGATACTAAATTTTATGGAACACGTCCTTGAGAAATATTCGAATGTTTTTGACAATAGATATGTGCAATGTTGCCAACAAATATTTTTATAATCGATATAGTTTTAAAATTATAGTTTTGTCACATGTTCATGTCAACGGACCATATTGGTGTGACGTCACATAATTATGCAACCTACTTGAAGGAGTCATGACACACTGATGGCCTATATGTAACACTGGAACTAAATAGACCCTTAGCGAACAAATAAAAAATTTAAATTTAAAAAAAAAACTTTAAACTTTAAAAATATATTAAAATTAAAAAATTTAATTGCTCAAGAACATAAGTTAGAACACAGCACAGAACCTTATTCTCCCTTGAAAGAAATATTTAAGAATTTTTAGTTACCACTCACCAATGTGATATGTCTAGTGATTCAGTACACGACCTGTATATTAAAATATATATAATACGGTGCACATAAAAATTTTATTAATAAAAATAAAAGTAAAGTAACTGTAATGCGCTATACTTGTATATAATCACACATATTTTGTGCGTGGTGGATGATAAGTAAACGTTCGTAAATATTTCTTTCAAGGGAAAAAAAAATTCGGTGCTATGTCTAACTCTCAATAGTGTCGCCTTTATGTACATTGACATAAGGATCAAATTCCAGTGTTAAATATATGCAACCAGTCTGTCATGCGTGTCATGATTCTTTCACGTAAGTTACATAAATATTAAAAACGGCACTACTAATGTGGTCTAATCGTTTTGCATATTTTTCTATTCACCCTCACACATGATATAATGCTACTAACGTACATTTTTATAAATACAATTCACCACAAATTCGGACAGTCTCTTTATTACTCGGTGTATGCGTATGTTTTATATTTAATAACAATGTCGAGTGTACAGCGTTGAGCTCTTTGATTTTAAAACATGTCCAATTTAAAATGTCGGTAAATCTATCAATTGCTGTATCTGTGACATCCGCTTGCTTTTCACGAACTTGTATAGTTGAAAAAACATTTACAATCAGCGAAATAAAAAATATGAGTTTCCATATGCATTACTTATATACAGTGTGTTCCACTTTGATCATACACACCCATGTATTTTGGTTGTATTTGGGCGAATGGAAAAATTCTTTTTTTTTCAAATTGTAGTACTCGACGAGATATACCTTCCTGAACGAAATTCTGTATTTAGGCTTTCTAAGCATGTCCGATTCATATTTCTTAAAAAACAATTCGTTAAAAAATCCTTAATAGCGTTTCATGATTTTCAGGATTTTATTTTAAATATTAGTAGGTCGTGGATATACAAAAAAATTGTCATTCAGCAAATTAGATACTCCGAAGGAGTAGAGCAGAACCGGAACGGCAAGCATATTAGTTGCAGACACCTTGTCCTTCCTCGAAAGTTCGGAATACCAAATCTTTCGGAGGCGGTGTCTGTACTTGCCGCGGAATCTTTTATTTGTCTTACATCCTGGATGTGCCTTTGTTGCACACCCAGATATGTATAGGTCTCTCCGGTATCCAGTTGTCTTAGGATGCTTCCGTCTGCGAGCTGCGCATCTTCAGGGAATTCCCCGCATCGCCCTCTCTTGAGGTGGACGACTGCACATTTGTCCAACCCGAACTCCATACCAATTGCCTGCGTGTATTCTTCGACCACCCTAAGAGCGTTTTGTAGTTCGCGCTCTCCGGAAACATAAAGTTTAAGGTCATCCATATAAAATAGATGGGTGACCTTATGCCTCCGATCGCTGGGTGGTCCATATTGATATCCGTGGGTTTGGCGGAGCTCAACAGACAACGGCAGCAGTGAGAAGTAGAGGAGGAGAGGACTCAGGGAGTCACCCTGGAAAACTCCCCTCCCTAAATGCCACCTGCTCAGACGTGACCCGCTGTGCACCTGATGTTATGGTGAAGCGGGTCTTCCAGAGCGGCAGCAGCTGTTCTATGCATCTCACTAGTGGTGCTGGTACCGCAAGACATTCGAGCAAGTACAACAATAGCTCATGCGATGTTGTATCAAATGCCTTGCGATAATCAATCCAGGCCGTCGATAGATTTCTCTTGTATCGCACAGAATCCTGTGTAATACAGCGGTCTATCAGCAGGCTGCCCTTGCAACCTGCCATGCCCTTCTTGGCATCACGCTGTTTGTGTATCTGCTGGAAGACCGGATCAACAGACCTTATTATTTTTTTTTTTTTGGAATATCCGATGCCAGTCCTCCCGTGGCCTCCGACGCCTCACGGGAGTCGCGCCGGCGCATCATCTACAGCCACTCTCCACATCCCGCAGGGTTAGTGACTGTAGATACCAGAATCATGTGCCCTAAGCAGACGGAGAGAACCAAGAATGACCGCCTTCTGCATTTGGCCTGCCAGCCACAGGCTGATTTTTGGCAGGCCGGTATGATCTTCAGTTCCGAGAGCAGCGTAGGCTTTATCCCTCCGAGTACACCGATTATTAGGACGACCATTTTGACCGAGTAGCCTGGGTACAGCACTTGGAGCTTGTACCGGAGATCGGGATATTTGGTCCGTTTCTCCTACTCCTTCAAGGTGATGTTTTTCTCCGCAGGTGCCGAGAACTCGATGACATACATCACTTTGAGTTGATGATCGAGGAAGACTATGTCAGGCTTGTTGGCTTGGATTAGCCTGACAGTCGGGAACGAGTAGTTCCCGACTATTAGTTCACTGACTAATAGTTTTTTTTTTTTCTTTCGGTTGCCCGACGCTGGACAGTCCTCCCGTGGCCTCCGACGCCTCACGGGAGTCGCGCCAGCACATTAACCTCAGCCACTCCCCACATCCCGCAGGGTTAGTGACTGTAGGCTCCGGAATCGTGTGCCCTAAGCAGACGGAGAGAACCCAGAATGACCGCCTTCTGCATTTGGCCTGCCAGCCACTCAGCTGATTTTTGGCAGGCCGGTATGATCTTTAGTTCCGAAAGTAGCGTAGGCTTTATCCCTCCGAGTACACCGATTATAAGGACGACCATTTTTACCGAGTAGCCTGGGTACAGCACTTGGAGCTCGTACCGGAGATCGCGATATTTGGTCCGTTTCTCCTCCTCCTTCAAGGTGATGTTTTTCTCTGCAGGTGCCGAGAACTCGATGACATACATCACCTTGAGTTGATGGTCGAGGAGGACTATGTCAGGCTTGTTGGCTTGGATTAGCCTGACAGTCGGGAACGAGTAGTTCCAGTAAATCCGGCATTTCTCGTTCTCGACAACGGACTCAATATCTCCGGGGACGTAAGGCAGCACTGGTGTCTGGTCTACCCCGTACGAGTGCCTTAGATGGTAGTATAGCACTCGTAACGCCGAATTATGCCGGTGGATGTAGGCCGAAATCGCATATATAGGGCATGCAGATTGACTAATAGTTTATTATTATTATTATTATTATTTTTCCGGTTTCCCGATGCCGGTCAGTCCTCCCGTGGCCTCCGACGCCTCACGGAGTCGCGCCGGCGCATCAATCCAGCCACTCCCCACATCCCGCAGGGTTAGTGACTGTAGATACCAGAATCGTGTGCCCTAAGCAGACGGAGAGAACCCAGAATGACCGCCTTCTGCATTTGACCTGCCAGCCACTCGGCTGGTTTTTGGCAGGCCGGTATGATCTTCAGTTCCGAGAGCAGCGTAGGCTTTATCCCCTCCGAGTACACCGATAATAAGGACGACCATTTTGACCGAGTAGCCTGGGTACAGCACTTGGGCTCGTACCGGAGATCGCGATATTTGGTCCGTTTCTCCTCCTCCTTCAAGGTGATGTTTTTCTCCGCAGGTGCCGAGAACTCGATGATATACATCACCTTGAGTTGATAGTCGAGGAGGACTATGTCAGGCTTGTTGGCTTGGATTAGCCTGACAGTCGGGAACGAGTAGTTCCAGTAAATCCGGCATTTCTCGTTCTCGACAACGGACTCAATATCTCCGGGGACGTAAGGCAGCACTGGTGTCTGGTCTACCCCGTACGAGTGCCTTAGATGGTAGTATAGAACTCGTAAGGCCGCGTTATGTCGGTGGATGTAGGCCGAAATCGTATATATGGGGCATGCAGATAGTAAATGCATGAGCGATTCCGGCGCCTGATGGCAGGTCCTGCAGTTGATATCAGGAACCTCTACACGCCACACGCGGCTACGGTAGACCAAGGTGTTGATAACACCATCTTGGCAGGCCATAATGAATCCCTCGGTCTCCGACTTAAGCCCTGCTGATCTTAGAAGGCGAAGGTCAGCCTGGTCGATAAACCCAGTGTTTCTATGTTCTTATAGAAGACTTATTATTATTATTATTTTTATTATTATTATTATTATTCGATAATTTGATTTAAAATTAATTCGAATTTGAATACTCAAATAATCGAATATTCGAATAATTCGTATTCGATTCCCAGCCTTTGTATGAGCTGCACACTTTATGCCCAGCTCAACATTACGAGCTTTCCGATCGCTTGTGGTACGGTCAGCTCAAGCTAACCAAACACGCTTTGTTTGAACCTCTGAAGCAACTAAATAAAAATTGACACTAAAGTTACACGAATCGAAGTTTCAACTTTTGCCGCAAAGAAAAAAATTAAAAGCAACAAATGAGAATTTGCACGTGCTAGTCATATGCCAAAAAGTATTTAGAACTGAGATTTACTTATCCATTTATTAATCATTTCAGATTACTATCTAAAGAATTAATACAAGACAGATTCACATATTTTTCCAGTTAATTACTTTAGACAAAAAAGATTACCAAACCTCTTAAACGGTTCTCTGGTATTTAGCGAAGCATTTTGCACTTGGCTTCCGGCTCGAACAGAATTTTATCAGTCAGTAGACTGACGTATTTCTGCATAAATTTGCACAATTCAGTGAAGTAATCAGCATCGAACAATTAAAAACAAGTGAAAAAACTATCGGCATTTTCCTCGTACTTTCTAATTTGCTTTAGCGAATCCACAGATACAGTCTTTGCAGTGGACCGAAAGCACAAAAAAATTATCTGGTTTATTAATTAATTTCAAATTTGTCGATTCGCATACTTCCTAAATTCAATCTGTTTTCTGATAATTTGTGATAATTGAGATGAACGATTTGTTTATTAAACCAGGTAATTTTATTAGCGAAAAATCGAGTTACAGTTTTTTGTTTTATTACATTCTCTAAAAATAGAAAAAAAAATTAATAACAAGTCGAAAGGGTTTGCCATTTTGTATATGAAACTGCACAAATTCAACCAAAAATAATTGACCCCCCGCGTTTGTGTTATTTTTTTCTTCACTTCTGATACTATACCCCTAAAGACCGATACATTTTCTCGCGTTCGTTATGAAATTTGTATTGAAGCGTTCATATGATAATGACCGTTCTAAATATAGGAAACTACAGTTCATTGTTATGATATTAGGTTTGAAACGATACTTACGTCCATACCCAAATAATTTTTTTCTAGAAATGAATATCACGAACAAATAAAATGTCAGGTTTTGAAAAAATTTTATAAATTTTTTTCTTGGCCGCATCCGCCAATTTCGGACAATTGGAAATTTTGGATGCCTAACCCGATTTCAATGTTCTTTTGTAGATTTTTGAAAGCCATTTCACTGGCTATCAAGCTATAGAATTAGGTTTTCGTAGTCGACGAAAATTTATTAAACAAAATTTATAATAGCAACAAAATCAAATTCAAATTGTTGTTTATGTTGTTTAGAGACAGTTACAAATTGTATAAAAATAGTAGTGGTAAACACAAAAGATAAAAACCATAGATAAAAGAGTATATAGATAGGTAACTAACGTTGTTGGCCTTTAGGAAATGCACGAATTGCGCCATCTAGCTAGTGTAGTTACGTACTATCGAATAATGGCGGTTTATTTGATTTTATTATTTCACTCATATCAATTTACTTATAATGTAATTGCAAATATCAGTGGCAATTATTTGTTTTAATAATTGTCACTATGATTTGGAATAATTATTGTAGAAATAAAAATTATGGAATAGTAATTAAAGCAATAAAAAAAGTTTTGAAATATATTTTATTATAATAAACTATATGTATGTATGTGGATATACTATAAACAAAAAAATAACAATTATTGCAAATTTTTCAAGGACCTAATTGTAAACATGGCTTCCTTATACTTTTCATACTTTATCCCGGCTTATTTTACATTTTTACACCAAGAAAAAATCAACAAATTAATTTTATATTTATCTCATTATCGTTGGGGAAACAATCCATTTTAGAAAATTAAATTAGTATTTTTGCACAATGGAATACAACAATAAAATACCTTTTTTTTAAGAGAAAAAATATCACAGACGAAATACCAGATATAAACAAGCAAATCATGCGCAGGCGTAGTGCGTAGTTCGTGGAACACAGAGAGAGGCTTTTGTCTTTAAGTTACACAGACAAGTGTAGTCACGAACTAATGCAATTTATTGAAACTACACATAACAGTTCCCAATCCATGGATGAAAACTAAAAACTCAATCGAAGTAAAAACGCAGACACAGAATAAAAACATTTTTGACGGATTTAAAGTCGCCATGTAAACCAACAATACAAACATAACGTAACATCAACATTTTGAGGGTAAATGGTAGAAGGAACAAAAAATTAAGAATCAAACATATAAACCATAAAAAAGTAACTTATTTCAAATTAAAATCAATATTAATAAGGTAATTTTCACAGTTTATAATAATAATTGTAATGGTAATTAATAATATTTAGTAATGTCTAATAATCTAAACGTCAAACAGAAATAAATGAAAAATAATGTCAAAAAACAATTAAATACAAGGATATCTAGATAAATCTGAAATAAAATACAAAAGCTTCGTGGCCACTTATTGTTCGTTAGTTTTTACATTTAATTTTTTTGTAATAAAAATTGTGCCTGTTCGTACAAAAAATATTGTATGCACCTCGGAATTAAAGTGTGTTTTACTCTCTTGCATAAATTCATGCCGGGACTAAAACACTCACTTTATTCCCATGGTGCATAAATAACTATTATGTACGACCGGTCTTAATTGAACACATTACCATATAAGCTTTGTATCAGGGCTTAAAATATTACCCTTTACAGCCTGTCAGGCCGTAGTATAGCAAGGGAACTACTAGCTCACTTTCGGATCGCAGGACCAGAGGATGGCCATTATTATTATGGGCCCCGTGGGCTGGAGAGACGGTCCTGATAGCGGTAAATGGCTATCCTCTGGTCCCGCGATTCGAAAGTGAGCCAGTAGCTCCCTTGCTATACTACTGATACACCTTAGGCAGCCATCTTTGACGTGCAATTTCTTTTATTAAACGCTCTCATTGGTCGTGCTTACTACTATTTATGCTTCTAGCAGCCATTTTAGCGCCCAGATCTAAGTCACCTGTCTCTTAACTCCTCCCTCTTAGATGCAATCTTAGATATGTCTATAGTATTGGTCAAAATCTCCCCCTCCACTGATACTAAAATCTAAGTCCTATGTCATTAGCCAAAGCCTCTAAGCTGTCACTCCTCCGATACTAACATCTAGGTCCCAGGTTCTATAACCGCCCCCCAGGGTCAATAATAATAATAATGGTTACCATCTAGTGCCGCGATCCGAAAGTGAACCAGAATCGGCACTGTTTAACTACTGGCCGGAAAACACTTTTGCTCTATTTTTATACAACATTTTCGTCTTCTGAGGCAAGAAGTCCAACGTCACAATCTTTGCCGCTTCGGTAATTTCTGGTGGAGTACAGGCAAATAAATTTTCATCCTCTTCCACTTTCAGTTCAATTGAAAAACACGAACCACTTCGACAAAACGATTGTAACTATTATTACCACATAAATTACAATATGGCCACCTTTATTTACGTTGTTGCTTGGTTATTTGCATTTACTTTTAAGTTAAATTTAGAATCAAATTACTACCTGTCAGTGTGACAGATTTTTATCTTTATGGAATGTCAAAATTTAACAGATTGATAATTCTTATGAAGTATTTGCAAGATAGCTGACATATTTATGTATTATGTATTAATTAAGACTGGTCGTACAAAAAATTTTGTATACACCTCGGGCACAACCAGCGTTTATGGGCTCTTATCGAGTTAGAACCTTCAGCTACCGCCTCAGGCTCTAATTTTCACGCTGCGGGCTATAAACGTCTCCTTGTGCCCTTGGTGCATGAATAACTATTATATACTAAAAATAAACTATTTTTTTCTCAAATTGATACAGTACATACATGAAATTGATATTTACAATAATAAAACAAAAGGTCAATATTTTGTAGAACTCCACGAACCCGTATAACTTCTTGATTTCTTCTAAGCGTACCAGCTAATAATATATTAATGAATTTCTAGGTAATAGCTTCGCATTCATCCATAACAGCATTCACCATTTCATTTACATTCAAAAGCTCGCTCCCCTCTCTATTTCAGTCTCAGTTTTATTCTACTCTAAATATGTTCAATTGGATTCTTGTCTGGAGACAAAGCTGGCCAATTCATACGTTCAATATTGTGCTTCATCATTGATTGCTCTTATACGATGGTGTCGAGTGTTGCCATCGACCAATACAAATCCCTCACCGACAATTTGAGCATAAGGAATCACAATATTTCTTACACAACTATCTCGGTACTGTTCAGAATTTACACTTCCACCTATCAATACTACCAACTTAGTTGTGCCATTGCACATTTTCAAGACGACTTATTGTCATCTGGATGGATCTCTTAGACTTCTCCACAAAAATTATCAATTTTTCCAGTAGAGTAACCCCGCTCTCTTAGTCTTCCCACTATCACTAATTCATTAATCATTCGTGGCATTTTTACTTTCCACTTATGGAAAAATGTTGAAAGAATTGTGAAATGCGATGCAATCGAAAGAAGATGATACAACGTCAGGAATATCATTGTATATCGGTCGCAATACCGGCCAAATCCTATTTTAGAAAGAGATTGAATTGTGCCTTAGAGAATGAGTGTCATCCAAAAGGCAATAACTTGCTTTAAAATTGATAAAAATATTATTTTAATTGTCATGAGAAGAACCATTCTTGCAAATACTCCAACTGGAATATAAATCTTTGTCTATTTTTCCTTTTTTCAATTGGATTACTTTCGCTGGCTATTATTATAATTGTCAGATTTTAAGAACTATTTTAACACGTTTATTATATCACTATTTATTTCTTTTGATCTGATGTCGGCGATGTCTAGTGTGCAGTTTTACATTAATATGTAATAGATTTTGTCCATTACGTAAGATGCCAAATGAATGTTTCTGATTATTTAAATACAGACAGAATTCGATTTTTCCCATGCACTAACAACTTTTTACGTCGCGTCTCTTTTGTAGTGCATCTTCTGTGTTAATAATAGAGTCACTATATAACTTTCACGTTGATGCAGGAAATCAAATTACAAATGAGACGCCAGATGCTCTAGTACGAGATCCAGATATTTTTTGTTTCAGCTGAGAATTAATTTATGGTTTGTATATCAAGTCGTGGTTACTAGAAATGGTTCATTTATTGGTAGGCGGAATGTAACTAACTGTATAGTTTCATTAAAGAAGCCTCAAATAACAACACCATTCAATACAATAATCTTAACTTTACCAACGAGGTTATGCAAATTTTAAACACTATTTTTATTTTTATTCTATTTGTCCTTATTTTATTATTATTATTTCTTATAACTTCACTCAACCAGGACGGACACATACACAACAACCATTCCCTCCTGATGATTTGATGCCGCAGCTGAGATACGAACTCGTTTTAATTGACAAAAAATAATGTTTTGTTAAGTTTTTCTGAAAAACTGCATCATTTTCAAAAATCTGTAAAAATTTGAAGAGTTAAAGAAATCTGTGAACAGGAGGAAATGTTAAAAATTTATGAAAAATATAGGAACTAGGAAGATATATGTAAATACCTAATTAAGAATTTATAGCAGTTATTGGAAATGACCTTCAACCGTGATGCATTCATCAAGTCGCCTTCACATTTATTGACGCACACGCTCAATTAAAGATTCGACGGGTACTGCATATTGTCTGGCATGTATGAATTATTCGGTGTCTAGGTCATTTTCATTTTGAATAGAAATAGTGTACACCGAAGATTTTAGGTGGTCCCACAGAAAAAAATCTAAGAGATTTAATTCTGGTAATTTAGCAGGTAATGGTTGTATTTCTTCTCGACCTATCTAGCGACCAGGATACACAGTGTCCAAAAGCTTACGAGTGGGCATGATCTCCTTTATGCATAAATAATAACTTTTTCTTATTTTCAAATCTTTTAATTCAGGTACCTAGCTCGTTTTCAAGGAAATTGCGATAGATTACCATTGAGCCATAACAGAAGAAAGTAAGCAGGTCCAATTAACATATTGATTATGATAAGGATATGTATAACTGTTGTTCCCCTAAAGTTTTCCAAAGACAGTGCTATTGCATGAGTTTTACGAGAAAAGTGTATCCAATTGAATTCACATATTCAATTAACGAGGCTAATGTAACTAGATCTTTGACTGCAGATTTCAATAATATCTTATTACCAAGATTTCACGTTTCACGTAAATGACTTGAATCTTGGACGGACGTATTATTATTGAATAATATAAAGTTACTATTGAGTAACCTTATATAAAATTTTAAATAACCAAATTGATTGTCCAGAAAGAATTACTTAGTAGGTAGTTGTTTCTCTCTCCATGTTCCAGCTTTCCAAACTCGTTCTAGTAGTTTATTTTATTTGCCAGTTCCCAGGACAAATCTGTTAAAATTTTCACCTTTATACACCATATGTTCAAACTACACGTCGGTTCAAGAAAACATTGATATTTTTAATTTTAATATTATTAGGGTCTTTCTGTGGACTGTGTTAATATTTAAGTTATTTTGTTAAGTTAATTAGTATCGATTATGTGTAATTTCTTGTCCTGTAACTAGTATATTCGTTTGTTGGGTACCTGTAACTATAAATAAATAAATAAATAAATAAGTATTACGCAAGTGATAATGATTTTATTTTATTTTCTATTTTAGTTTCCGACGTGACCCCCAGTACACACAATACACATTCAAGTTATAATAAGCAAACATTCGTTTGGAGCTTCTAGGAATTGCAAATTTAACTCAGTTTCGGTTCTGTTGCGTCAGCTGTTTCAATGCTGACATGTCAAGGTTCAAGATTTTTTTAGATCATATCGATGATCTTGATAAAGTATTACAACGTGAAACATGCACTTTTAATGTTGTTTCTGTTTAATTTCATGCTATTATTAGTCATAATATACTACAACTGGTTGGGTGAACTAAATTATGTAATTTCATAAAATATGCTGTTATTTAAGTCAATGGATGAATATACATATACACGAGTAATAGAATGCATTGCGTTTATAATTTTAAAATTAAAGACAAATCTGGGTCAGAATCAGATTAGAGGCAATTCGTATTTCAAAATTAATCGTGGTTTTAACAGACGATATTAAATTTATACCTTAAAAAAAATTATTTATAGAACAGTCGTACCTCATGTAATATGTATCATTACCTAGACCAGTAATCTCTTGAAAAATTAGTAAAAACAAAATAATACAGTTAAAAACCCATCAATGTAAGGCAAAATATGGCTAAATAGAAGGCCTGGATGGAAAATATTATATTGAAAGAACAAATGTACCTACGTAAAGATCGCCGACTAAATTTTCAGTTTTGCTATCGTGAAGGTTCTATATTTATTTATTCTGTTTATTTACAGACATAGTGAGTGATAAGTTCTCAATATTTGGACCTCGGTAGCAATTATTAGTATCCGAATCGGACTATAATACCTGCGTCATGACTTAAATGCAAATACATCTAATGAAAAGTACTGATCTCCCGTCCTCTCCTCCCGAATATCAGAATGCACACACACTTAATATTTTTATATGAATGTGAGAGGTTTAAATACCAAAATAATTGAGATATAATTTCGCTACAAACTGCGACTTTGTGGCTGTTGCCTTGTTTTACTAAACAAACTGTAGAAAGCCAACGTAATAAACTTAGACCACACTTATATAAATTTTCCTAGTATGGATATTGTTGGTATAAAAATAATATTAGGAGCCACAATACTTACCGTCTTCGTAATTTTGCCATCAAATCTAAACGTCCAAATATATAATTCAATCTTTAACTGTTTGACTAATCTACATAGCATTTATGGCACATAAATACTGATCTTGGGAGACTTTAACATACCTAGAATATTATGAATGCGTACATACCAAGTTAATTAATACCCCTAAAATGAACGAACTGGATAATTTCTGTAACTTTTATGATCTAAGTCAATTTAACCTCATAACTAACGCCAATAACAAATTGTTGGATTTAATTTTACACAATAAAACCTGTTCTGTTATAAAATTAGATATATGTCTTTAAAGAAGACACGCATCACCCACAATTATCGAGTTACATTTTGAAGCAAATAAAAAACCTCCTAAAATTCAATCAACTATTACAATTTCAAAAATGCAGATTTTTTTTCGCTCTACACTGAGTTGGCTAATGCAAACTGGAACACCATCTACAACACAGACAACGTTAACAAGGCCGTTGACTACCTAACTGCTATAATTAACGATTAATATATCCAAATTTGTACCAAAATCTTATCCTTCGAAAAAAAATATTCCTCCTGGGTTTACTAAAAACATAATTACTGACATAAGGTCTAAAACGATTGCTTTGCGTAGTTACAAAATGCAAAACTCCTGTCGATCAAGAAAATTTTATGTCACTGAAGAGTAAAATTAAGAAGGATACAGAAAAGGCATATAAAAACTATTTACAAGTACTGGAACCCAAAAAGGTTTCTGGGCCTACGTCAATAGTAAAAAAACAATCTAGTTTAATACCCCACACCATGACAAACAACAATAACAATCTAGATAACCCTGAGGATATTGCATATTCGGTGTCTGTGGATATACCGATGTTATTAAGAATTTTGTACAACTTCCGATTGACAGAAGGTTAATCAATCATCAATACACAAATACAGCAATATTCTTTGGATTTTGGGGAGCTCGCTCCACTCATCACTAAGATATTGAGAATACACCTCACTCACTGAGTACCAAAATCCGATACATCCAGTTTCCACGGAAAATAAATGTATCAGTTGAGATTATTAATCGGCACATAATTGACAGCTGCAAGATATTTGCTTCTTCAGAATGAAACTGTATCCACCATGGCTGCTACGGTTTTACTCTATGGGATACTTAAAACATAAAATGTGTTGAGAAAGGTGGACGATGCTTTTGCACATTTAAAATCTGAAACAGATCTTCATGTTTGGGAAGTTTTCGAACAGGTGGTGCACTATCTGTTCGAAAAGACGGCCGACTGCGCTCGAAGATAGGCAGTTATTTCGAGAATGTTTTGACAAAGAATTTACTAAAAAATGGTTTCATTTTACTACACGAAAATAAGACAATATATTTTTTTTATTTTGAGTATATTATTTATTTCATGATTGCGTATATTGACACGACATACTCACTGAGTTTTTCATCGACTGAATAAAAAAGGCAGTACCAACTACCACTCAACACAACAAATTATTGGCCGTATAAAAATATTGGCCATCCTTTTGAAGGACCCGCTATCTATTTAGCAATCCTAAAATTCGCAATTCATGTAAATTCATAAATTTTGTAATGTTCTGACACGGGTCAGCCTACTGTGTTTGCATAAATTATTTTAATTTAAACAAAATTACATTATGAGTGAGTAGGTACCTATTATTTACAAACACTAGGTTAAGTTATCTACATAAATAAAAATGTCTTACATTGTGGGAAAAAAACGTTTATTTGGACATATCAAATTGCGTAAAACTTGTACGGTTCACCATTATATAATAATTATTAATTTCTTCTCCACGACTGACAACTATATTTTGTTGTTCTCAGCGGCATTTACCGTGGTACCTCAACCATGGCACGGTGTGAGTGAGTGAGTTTAGTTGGACCTAGTCTGCATTATTAAAAACTTTACAACCTTGACATTCGCCCTGATAGTAAAAACGTACGGGAGCGATAACCTGAAGAGATAGCAGGATGGCCATGGGCGTACCCTAAGGAACACTTTTTTTTCTGTAATTTAAATTACATTTTATATACATCATATTGAAATGAAACACGCTTGTTGAATTTTCAGCACAGAATAACTGTCTTTACTCTTTTTCATTGAAATCTGCAATAGTTACAATATTGCTGACATAAGCAGTTGTCATAAATATATATCAATATGGGATAAACACAGTGGTGTTACATGCTAAATATATTTTAAATTAACAATACCTAAACCATTTAAAAACTTATAATGTTTAACTGAACTTAAACCTTTCAAGACGTCAGCGGGCATATCAGCTGTCTGTAAATACTCAACTTTAAGTAAGTTTTTCGATATTGCCTCCCTTATAAAATGATGTCGCACATCTAAGAGCTTAGATCTTTTTGTGAAACATAGGATTTACGGACAACTTTTGTGTGCACTCTATCATAAAATGATGTCACACAATTTGAATTCCCCTATTAACTTAGCCATAATTTTTTTAAATAAATGGCTTCTTTTGAAGCTTCTGAGACTGCCATGTATTCTGCCTCAGTGCTAGACAAAGCAACAATTTTCTCTTTTCTACTTTCCCATGATATTGCAGAACCACAAAGTTTAAAGCAAAACCCAGTATAATATTTTCTATCATTAGTATTACTTACCCAGTCGGAATCTACAAAACCTTCTAGCTCTGCATTATCTTTTGACACCTTAAACCATAATGCTTAGTACTTTTTAAATATTTCATTATACGCTTAGCTTGATTCCAGTGACTTTCATCAAATCAGTTGTTAAATTGACTTAGTAACTTACCGAAAATGCAATATCAGGTCTGGTTAAGACAGCCAGATACATTAAACTGCCAATAAGCTGCTGATATGACAATTTGGTATTACAAACATTTTCGCCTCTGCTAAGATTTACATTGACTTTAATAAGCATAGATACTGTTTTTGCAATCTGACATATTAAATCTTTTTAATATCTGAGTAATATATTGCTCCTGATCTAATGATATTGTGTTACACTTTTTATCAATATTCACTCTCATGCCGAGACACTGTGTTAATTGACCCAAGTCTTTTATTTTAAACTTTTGCTTAGCTGAAATTTCAAAACATCTGTTTCGGCTTTATCATTAGAAAAAATAAAAAAAGTCATCTACATACATTGTTACAATAGCTAAAGCAATTTTCCTTACTTTTAGTATATAAATAAGGTTCTAAATCATATTTTTTGTAACCTAACTTTTTAAGAAAAATATCAACCTTAATATACCAAGCACTAGCAGATAGCTTAAGACCGTAAATAGCCCTTTTTAATTTTACTATCTTACTTTTACAATTAGATATTTCAGTTTCTTCAGGCAACATCATATGAACGTTTCTTCTAAAATGCTTTTAAGAAACACGGTTGGTACGTCTAAATGTGATATATCTACATCTAATTTACTGATAAGGCTATTAACATTATTAACGTAAATAGCGAGTAACAGGTGAAAATGTTTCATCAAAATCAATACCTGGTTTTTGCGTAAATCCCTTCACCCTGGCTCTATAACGGATTTTATTTTCACTGTACTTTTTCTCTTAAACACCCACTTACAGGCACAATCATACCTCCTTCAGGAAATCTACCATGCTTGGTTTTTCCTCAAAGAATCTCAGTTTTTCTTTCATAGCCTGTCTCCATTTTTCTTTGTCCGCCTTGACAATGCATCTTTTACAGTCATTGGATTATTATCTAATCTATATCAGAACTTTCTAGGCAAAAATAACGATGTTTCATTATCACCATGATGCTTACTTCTTTTTTAATATTTTCCATGACGGTTATGTCTGCTAGTAAACACTGTATTCCTTTTTGGATCATATACTCTATAACCCTTAACATGGTCTTCATAAACCATGAATACATGTTGCTGCCTTTTGTCTCATTTTAATCTTTCTCTTTGGGACATGTATCGTCTGAGCTGCCAAAAATTCTTAGATACAACATCTGACTTACTACATGTCCATAGCTCATATGGAGTTTTGTTCAACCAAAGCTATTGATCTATTTCGTAAGTAGACTGCAGTGTTGACTGCCTCAGCCCAAAACCTTTGGTTAAGTTGGCGTCAAACAGCAAAACTTAAATTTTCACATGTTCGTTCATCCTCTAGACATACAATTTTGTTCAGGCGTGTATGGATTGCTCTTTTGATAAACAATTCCATTGTTTTTTAGGATTTTCTTTTACTATAAAATTCTCCTTGTCTGATCTGAATTTCTTTTTTTTATTCTTTTGTTCTCACCATACTTTTAAATTTCTTAAAATATCAAAAACTTCATCTTTGTTTTAAAAAATATACGAATGCCATGCGACTAAAATCAACTTCAATACCGAAATATTAGAACCAATAGAAATATTTTCCATGGGACCATACACATCTGATGTATTACCTCCAATAAATCTCTGACTCGAGTACCTTTATGTTTGAACTGTAATTTTGTTCGCTTACCTTCGTAACAAACTTGCACTTCTGCTGCCCTTTACAACCTGGTAGGTAAGTCCGTTGACAAGTCCATTTTTCATCTTGTTCAAGTAATCACTGTTTATGTGGCCAAACCGACGATGCCAAATTTCACCTGTGGCCATATTTTAAATGTATTTATCACTGCGTCGACAGGCCACAATCCACTGTTTCACAAGATCTTCGTTTTTAGAAAATTAAAATACCTTATATCAGTTCCTTTGGTTACTCAGTTATAATTTCTACAATACCATGTGCAGCACAATTTGGTATTTTTAAAATACACAATAATATTTGTCTTAACACCAGCGATAACTACTTGACAGTAAAACAATGACAACCTCATAATTTTAATAAATTTAAATTTCGCACTTATTTCTTACGTCATGCACGAAGTGAATGAAATGGGTCACAGGAATAGCATATTATCAGTGTATTTATATTATGGTACAATTGCACAAAGCGCTAAAGGATTGATCTCAGTAATTGTTAAATAATTAATTACGTAATCAGGACTCCTTTGTGGGTTGATACACTGTTGCCAACCATAGATCGGTTTCGAGGCTATTACCTGTCGTCAGTATGGCGTAGACAAGACAAGTTTTTACTAACAAACAGCGTCCAAAGCTAGATAATCTGAGGGTCAATATAATAAAGCCACTTGGAACTTTAAAGCGTGTCTACCTCTAATGACAGCTTACTGTAATTTCTTTGTGTAGCCCGGACTTGGCAGCTACATGAGTCAAAATTATTAATGCAGGTAAAAAAGGAGCAAATGGAAAATAGTAAAAATTTCCATTCTTGCGTGCGCCTATAAATGCAGAAGCAGTAATCGGTCCCAGTACTGGCAAAAAATTAGTGCAAATAATGAGAAGCCGCGGTAAACAGTTGCAACCCGAAGATAGCAGATGTGACTCTGCCGAAACGTGATTTAAGCGACTATGGTCCTTTTACTGCTTCTGGGGATCCGTTAGCTATTCGAGAGTACACCTATACCTCTAATACGTCATCATATTTACGAATCTTCTAATATGTATACACCAGAAAAATGCACAGAAATTTATAGTGGTGCATATAGAGTGTCTCAATCGATTACGGAATTTATGCTCTTAAAGATTTTTAAATTATCTGCAAAGATTAATTTGTCGCACAGCAATTCAAAGCATAAATCGTCAATAAATAATAGAAATAGTAAAGGCCCAAAGATAGAACCTTGCGGCACTCCAGAAGTGGCTAAGTATATTGGCGATTTATATCCATTGTAAAATATAAATTGTTGTCTGCCTGTTAAATATGGTAGAAAGTAATTTAATAGATTTAAATTACATATATACTTTGCTAATTTCTCTAAGAGTAATCGATTGTCGATGCGATCAAAGGTTTTGGTAAAATCGGTACACAAAGCGTCTTTCTGTCCTCGTTCATCTAGAATATTAAAAACTGTTTGACTGAATATTACTAAGTTCGTAGTAGTTGACCTGTTAGATACAAAGCCATGCTGATTTTTTGATAATATGTTTTCTCAAATAGACAATAAGTAAGGAAACGATATTACATTATAGGGTAGGTACAAAGAAATAAATTGACAATTAAAAACGCAGTAAGAGAACAAAAAATAAGTCATTTCATATTTTTCTCCAAGTACCTTGTTTTTGTTACGCCCTTGTTGATGATTAATTGTCGTATTTTATTTCAACCGGATATGCAGGTGGAGCGAATCAGTAAATGTAACTTAAAAATTAAAAAGTCAAATGTGATTAGTAATAATGGAATAAATGCCATTTGCCGGTAAAAAATATGAAGGGGATAGAACACGATTCTCGCGATTACTATTAACTTCTATACAGAGTAAATATAAAATGGTGTGCAGCCGCGAGAGCGTATTTCTTATATCTCTTCCAGATTCAAACAAGTTAAAAGCTGAAATTTGACAGACTGAATATACTCGTATCAAACTGAATCTGAGATTTGCCGTAAGATCAAATGCAAAATCGAACTACCATTTGAGGTGTCCTAGCCAATCCCAAAAAAAAGTTAGTTTTGTATGTAATAACTATTTAATGTTTTATAATCTTTGCTATTAGTAACCAGTCAGAATCATTAGTTTTTTAAGCACGTTTTAATTTTTAGATTGTGTGTTCGTTTTTTCTATAAAACAGTTTGGTTAAAGTTTTGTGCTTTATCGTAAAGTAGTTAAAATAAGTGAGAATTTTTGGACTTTGGCAGGCTTAATTTTCAGTCAGACTGAAAGAAAGTCTTAAATCTTGGAAATGTCAACTCGGCGGAGTGATATGGAGTAGGAGGGTGATTTATTTTTCGATTAAACAAAAGCCAATTATTAAGCTGCACGGGGGTTTTAGAAGTCACTGAAAAAATTTAACTCTGAATTTCAAAATTTTGACTGGGGGCAGATATTGGGAAATTGACTCTGGAATTAGGTTAACATTTCTAAACACAGGTCAAATAATCAATTTTTCAATAAAATCAAATTGCTAATTTCGTCACAGGTCCGTAAAAATATGAGTAATATACAGTTTTATATTGCACAATAACGGTTGTTTTTTCTGTGCTATGAATTAGATATACTGCAACTTTAATAATAGACATACATATTAAAATAATTGGAATTGTTCAAAATGTACAGTTAAGAACACGGAAGTATTTCGGCAAATGAAGTGTGTTTAAAATTGCGTGACAAATTGTAGAAAGAAATTTGTTGTAATACAAAAAGTCATGGTAAGTGTTTTACGAGGATCATTGTAAAAGTTTTGATAAGTAATTTGCAGGCTTTAGTGTTTTTTTTAAACCATATTAGAAAAATTAATTTAAAAATTTCAAAATTTTTATCAGATAAAGTGTATTCGTTGGCTATTTGCGTGTTGAAATCACTGTAATTTCAAAATAATTACATGAATTTTTATGAAACAGCTCCTCAAAAACTACATACAGAAAATTGACCAACTTTGTGCATTACAATACAACGTTGACATTTATATAAGTTTATAAGTTCTACTCCATTTACATAAATACATTTAAAAAAAGAGTTATTGCAATAACCTACCAATCCTATAGCAAGTATTATAATAATTCAAGCATAATAAATACAAACGTGCAGATTTTACGGAAATAATATTCAAAATATCGGTTACAAAATTAATACAATGAGGTAAGAAATTATGCAAAATATGCTGATTGTTAATCTAATAGACGAAACTTTTACTTCACTACCTGAAACGATTTTTTCAGGAGATAACTAACTGTAGCATTTAAACTGTCAGTAAGGATACTTCAAAAAAGAATCGTTTGTAAAAAAAAGGCAAAACATCTGAGGTCTAGACTGGACTGATTAATTTTTGGTTTAAGTTGGTTCGTAATTAATGTCATGTTTAGTCATTTGAAACTAAAAATCAAATACAAAATGACCATTTTCAAAAAACTTGATTGAATTAAATTATTATTAGCGATATTTCGATGAATAATTTACATTTTATATTAAGAACAACATTCGTAAGCATGGATATTTTATATCGACTCTGCAGAAATGTAAGAGCAAAAAAAGATTGCGTATGATATTCTATTAATTTTATGATTGCATTCCACTGTAACCCTTAATAGATAATGAAGCTTTTGCGTCAAATGACAAATAAACCGAACAAAATTGAATCTTGACATATGTACCCATCATCAAAAATCTTGTACCCATCAGTGGTTTTAGTATCACACCCCTGCAAATTTTGTTTCTTATATTGTTGCACTGCATAATCAAGAGATTTCAAATCATGAAAATGCAAATACTAAATATGGATAAAATTCTGCTCGTGGACCAATAAATGTTACGTTAAGAACCCAAATTTCGGGAATTTAGCACCTACCTTTAGCCTGGACACTTCTGACTTTTGGTGTCTCGGTTAATCGTGGACTATACCGGGACAAACACTCGGATTTAATTTAACATTCACATATTGTTTATATTTTATTAAAGCGGGGGGAGATATATTTGCGTTTATAGAGAATTTTTATAAGCATCACAGGAAAGGTCACTAAATTATTATAGTTGAGTGTCCACTTGCCTATCTTTTTGGCTCTCACTTCTCTGTCTTTGGTTCTTACGCCATATATACGAAAATCGGAAGAGTGACAGTTCAGAGCGCGACAAATTTAAAACTATTTAAAAATTAATTTTATTTCTAAATTAACAAAAATACGTCATGCCTTAACAAATTGAATCCAGTCACTCAGATATTGGTCGTACCGCTGTTTCATTTTCGTTAATATTTATAACATCATCCATTTTTCCCGGCAAACATTTAATTTTTTTCGTAGGTGAATAATATAATAGGTTTTTTTATTTTGATATAGATTAAGCTGTAGCAAGTGTGTTAGTAAGTAGATCGAAGCACATTTTTACATTAAAACTATATAATAAACTAGATTCAACCATCAGCAACCCTAGATTGTGATCGTGCGTGTATATGTAATTATTAAATTTTTTCTACCGTTTCTTTGTATCAATTCTTAAAAAACTACCTTCGCATTGAACCACAACCAGGTCTTATTATTCTGATTAGAGATACGTGCTTTTGATCTTTTTTGTTTCATCTGGAGCTTTTTCTGTGCTTAAATAGAAATTAACAAGTCGATAATAATACAGTGTACCATCTCACAATTACGTACTTGCTAATTTGTGTATTTTTTCTTTGTTACTTTCAACCAACCTATAAATATCCTTCGTAACATTGTGCAGGTATTCATAATAAATTGCTGTCAAAATAGTATAAGACAATTAAAGAAAAAAGCATCACAGGGATAAATTTTAATTGCAGACTGTTGCGTAGGATTTACTTCGCCGATTTAAAAAAATTTCGTAATTGATATGTGCATCCAAACAATAAATAAAATATCTGGAATTGTCCTTGAGTCGTCGAGTGTGTTCATTCAGACAAGGAGTGGTGCAAGCATATGCTAAGATGACAATCATTTTTTTTAACGAAATGGATCCTTAAATACAGGGTGTTCCGAAATCGAGGCTCACTTAGAGGGCTAATTTATTTTGCCATTTTTACTGATTTTTATAACAAATAGGAATCCGTTAAAAAATCTTATCGATCCGAAACAATTTTCGAGAAAGTCATGGAAAACTGATATTCAGGCATTTCATATTTTGCTTATAACGTTTTATTTTTAGTAAAAACCAATAATGTTTTCTAAGGCAACATTTTATTTACATTTATTAACGTGGCCACAGAAATGCTAACTGACATTTCGATTCTTAAAATACGGCTTCATTTTTTAAATCAAAAATTTCCACGCGGGTGCGGGGAGCGAAAAAAAAATTGCCAATTGACAGCAGTCTTTAATTCTGCAATAATTTATGTTTTTCGTTGTTATTAATTTATTACTGATCGGAAACATGAAAAATATACCATTAGAACGAAAAATAATGGTTCGATAATTTCAAAACAGAAAAAAAATTGATTTGAGGCTTATTTTTCGAAATAATCAAAGAGGCATGGCTAAATGTCTTGAAATAAGTTTTGAAAATCTACAAGCATCAACAACAACAACAACAACAAAACAATTTTATTTAAATTAACATAAAAAACATTGTCTATTGCTCTCACCGGACACCCGGTCCGTTGCCAACCCAGAAGCCCCGCGTATGAAGGCGAGGGGGCAATTGTTGGGTCAGGCGGAGCGGGGCGGGGACGGTTCGGGCTTAGAACTAAAAAATGATTTAACAATACAACTCCTAAAAAGAAAACATTTTAAATTATATAATTTTAACGAGAACGAGAAAATCAACGACGCATGCAAAAGGCGTACGTAGTGGATACAAAAACTTTAAAACAATGCAAGAAAATAAAATATATAAAGAGCAAAACGTTGTGTATAAAAATTTGGTTTTGATTATGCTACGCTGAGCCAAGCTGCTGGAGTAAAAAGCTCGCCTCTAAATAATACTGAACTGGGAAGCGAGAATGTCCAACTCCTCTTATTTTTGGGTATTTGATAATTTCATGTGTATATAATAATGTGCCGCAATTTACTGATGGTTGGTTTATGATTTGGAATACATTTTGTGGGGAATTTCGCCAACAAAAACGAATAAAAAAGAAAAGAAGAAATAGGTGAAAACAAAATTTTAAATTTTGGTGCCCCTTTTTATATAGTGTTGGCGTGTTCTCTCATTTTGTAGGAGGAGCGTGGTCTAAAGTTGTTATCTGAAAATCGGTAACGTTCGATACAGTAATTTTTGTTTTATTCGAAATGGCGCGGTGTGCTCCCTTATTTGTGTAATGATGGCTGTTAATGGACAATCAGAGAGTTTAAATTCCTAAAATGTTTGTGAAGTTTCTCTGATATAATCCATTAGGTGTACAATGTCACTGCGAAGTTGTCATAATTCCCTATGGGGGTTTATCTTGTTGAGGTACTTATTATGAAGCGATGGAATTTGTTTTCCAGTACCTGAATTTTGTGTAACGTCGGCGTCGTCACGCTCGCAGAACACCAGGCTGGCGCAGCATATACTAGTGCCGATCTCACTATCATTGTGTAAATTAGTTTTTTATTATCACTGTTTAGTTTGCCATTCCCCGCCATCAGGTGGTATAGACTCCTAGACAGGGAATAAACTTTGCGTATTAGTAGACATGGCGTTACTTGGTCCAGACGGTGACGTCACAGCATGGCGCCATCTTCACGATGGTCTGTAAGTATTGGATCTGCATTACCGGCTGAAAATTCGACGGGATATTCAATTCAAGGCGCCAACTTCTTGTTAGTCGATAAGTATACAATTTGCATTACCGATAACTTCGGCGGAAAATTCAAATTCTCTACCCGTGGTCCCATGACAGGATAATTTTCCTCAACCAATGAGAACGTTTTAAAAAGTAATTATATGTCAAAGTAATAAGATGCCCTCTGTATTCTTGAGTCTTCAGGCTAAGATTTATTATTTAAAAGCAATGTAAATATAGGATGACGTCATCACAGAGTAATAATATATGTCTTTCTGGTTAAAATTTATTTTATATACAAGGAATTTGTTAATATTTTTCGCTACAAGCTTTGACAATGAAAGCAATTAATTATACGTCAAAAATCAATAGATGGTAGCAGTGTCTATAAGCTGCTAAAAAAATAAACTAATGTAAATCGAATGTTACAGAGCCATTCTTATTGTATGATAGGTTAGGTCAAGACACGCGTGCCTTGACCTAACCTATCATACAGTAAGAATGGCTCTGTGACATCCCATGGTCCATTTATAGAGAAGTTCATGTCACTTCATGGACTTCAGGAATCGTTCATGTGTGTTCATGAACATTCATGAGCAGTACAGACCTGTTTGAAAACGAATAAGCCTGTTTGAAAGCTGTTTACACCTGTACATGAACATGAACATAACTAAAGGCTTCTGAAGAGTTCTTCAAAAGCCTCTGGTTATTGCTGACGACCCCCGAAGAACTCATCCATGGTCTTTCCTGATGGACGTATGCCATCCATGTCATCCAAATCGCCTTTGCCAGGAATGGAGTAGTATACCTACTCGTATCGTCCCGTTTACGTGCTTGCCGAAATAACGTCCTTTATCCAAAGTTACGCCTAAATTTTACGTTCTGTTTCAATTTAGTTGCCCCCCTATGGCGTAATAATTTTATTATTCGTATATTTTCTAGTAAAAACAATAGCCTTCGACTCGGCGACATTCACTTTCACCTTCCACTTGGTGTAGTACTCCGACGCCCGTACCATGTACATTTTAGTAACTACCCAGCAGCTGTCTTTAATTCTGCAATATTTTATGTTTTTCATTGTTATAATTTATTACTAATCGGAACATATATGAAAAATATACCATTAGAAAATCCCCGAGTGGGTTCGGACCGTTGATGTGAAGAAAATCCTGACGTAGTTTTCCACACATCAAAATTAAAGTTTTATTATCTCCAGATGATGCCAACTTATACACTGTTTTAGTGTTTCATTGAAAACTGCATCAGTGTCCTTAGAACAAAAATAATGTCCGATAATTTCATAAAAGAAAAAAAATTTGATTTGAGGCTTATTTTTCGAAATAATTAAAGAGGCATAGCTAAATGTCTTGAAATAATTTAATTTTCGGCTTTTACAAAATTTCGTAATTATTTTACAACAAAACGGTTGCATCCTGAATTCAAACCTCGACAGTATATTAATAAGTACTTTTGCTATCGTTTCGTCAAGAAAGCAAAAATTTTTAATATTTTATTTTAATTTTACACAGTACAATTTATGGACGACTTTGTATATAATATCTCAAAAATATGAGCATGCAATCTGTGTGTCACGTTTTAGTCTCAAAACGCCTACAGGTTGGCACAGCTTGTAGTAACTTGTCAAGAAAAACAAAAGAAGTGTAATAAAATTTAGAATTCTATTAGTTGAAAAATGTGTTTAATATATTTTTTTGCATTTTAACTGATAATGTGCTATTTTACTAAATTCAAAATCGTTTATTAAAGTGGCACTTTACCATATAGAAATGTCATTTTACTATATAATAATGTCACTGTTAATAAAACATAGTTTGACAGAAAATTGTTTATTTAAATATTGGAAACGTTGTGTATATTAAAAGTATAAATAATTATTCAAATTTGAAAACTTAACAACACCAATTTATTCAATTCTATTTGTTCTTCCTGAAAACTATTATGATTCTCCATCTGCATCCCTGAATGATCTTGAGGTGCCACTAGTTCTTGCTGATGAAATATACTTTTTGAAATTTTCAACTTATTGGCGATGCTTTCCTCGATATACCCTTCAGCCACACTAGTTGACTGCCATCCTCCATGCCTTTTACGTGTTTGAATGTCAGCTCCACTCTCAGCGAGGAAGGTGGCAAACATTCTCTTCATGCAATGGCTAGTGTAACTGGATGCATCTGGGAGTTTTAAGTATTCTCCAACTTTTTGGGGAATTTTTGGAAAACTGTTGATGCCAACTGGTTGTATTGTGCACTTACCGTGATTATAGTAAATGAGAAATCTATTGTTTTACTTGATTGGGTCTCAATCGTGAATACTTATGATACATTTCATATCCGTTGCACTCTGATCCTACGGTAAATACACGATTCTTTTTGGTATCATGTAACGTTATAACCAAAATTTTCCCCTGTCTTCTATATCTTTTACAGTTAAGCTGCAGAAGTCTATACGCCCACATACCCCATTTAAACCAAATATTAGTATCACTTTCATTAATAAGAACTTATCGTCTGAAGTCTCTTTTAAAAACATAGTAACGTTTTCCATAGTTAAAACTTTTGATTTCTTTGCTTCGTATGTGTCATTTTAACGTTTTAAAAAGGCAAGCAGCTTTTTGTAATGTGATACATTCACATTTTCGTTTATTTGTATAGTACTTTTCAACATGGAGTATGTAGACCATAAACTGGATGCCTTAAGAGCTTTTGCCCAAAATAATGAAAGACGTTGTATGAAAAACACTAAAATATGTGTAGAAAATAGCTTACCTTCTCAAAAAAAATAACGCCAGCATTACACTTTCATCACTTCTTAATGCGTTTTTTTGTTATCCTCCAATTACAAAATATTTCATATACCTTCTCGTATTTTTCCTTGGATTTTAAAGGAAAGTAAGCTCGAAGACGCTTCTCGAGCGACATTTAAAATGTCTTCAGAACAATTTTCTAAATTGTTTTAAGTAGCAAGACTCATTTTTATAATTAATATGTAACTCAAACTCAATTCTACTCACAAAAATGAAACTTGTTAACTACTATTATGTAAATAAACAAAGCCGTGTCAGGTTACTAAGTTGCGGAAATCCTATCTAGGTACCTACTATGAAATTTTTTAAATTTCTAACTTTGTAATGCTTTTATATCTATGATTATTTGCTTATAATTACTAACACAAAATGCGAAAAAATAGTATAAACAAACCTCGTATGAAAAGCAGTTTTACTAAACTCGTATAGCTTTTAAATTACTCGCTCGCTGTACTCATTCGTACTCAAAAGCTATATTCGTTTAGTAAAACTTTGCTTTTCTAAACTTGTTGTTTAATATACTATTTGCATGACTTATTTACTTATATCATATTTCAGTAATGACGAAAGTCAGCAATAAATAAATCCGTTTTTTGAACCCATCCGGTATATCAATTAAAAACTTGTAATCGAACAAACACTATAATCTGTGCATACCGTTTCGGTCATTCTAACTTTTTTGAAGATTTAAGACCCCATCAGACATCCCGTGAGGTTTTATAGATCTCGATGGCGGTAGATTATACCGAAATATTCTCTACTGACTAATTTAGAAATACGGCGTTTTTAAAACTGACAGGATTTTGATAGTACCCAAGGATGGACCTACAATCGTTAAAGGTCATTGTTAGTCCACAAATATAGATCTTTTTACGTGTTTAATATTTACCTATGCTTTACCAGCATACGTCACGCAATAGTAAATACAATCTAATTTTGTAATTTGTATCCCAAAATAAAACTCGTTTTGTGTATATTTGCCAAGTGTTTGTTTCGTGTAACAATTAATATCATAAATTATCTCTTCGGAGGTATTTAGCATATTTTTGTTTTTTGACATAAATTTAAAACGCAGAATATATTAATTAGCATATATCTTGCATTTCGAGATTTAAAAGTTGTTGGTTTTTGATATTCTCTGGTAACTAACGACATTAATCTTCAGTTTGCTACCTGGACTAATGACGCACTAGCCATTATCAAAATTATAACTTGCCAGAAATCCCAAAACAAACTGATTAACAAATAATTTATTGGGTGGCCTGGTATTTGTACTTAATTTTTATGAGTTCAGGATAAGATTTTGAGAAGCGAGTTAAACGATATTAGATACCAAAACAGGCAGTTACTGAATTGTATTCCTTTTGGGAATTTAAGCCTTTACGTCACCCCCTGGTAACTAAAAGTCACACTTTGACGAAACGAGTATATGTTCTTTGTTTACATTCATTTGATCACATTTGTATAATTTCTTTGTCGGGGTTTTACTACCTTTTTTTTATTTCATTAACGTTTATTCCACAATATGCCGAAGAAAATAGTTCATAGTCCGATTTGTTGTGTGTACAATTGTAATTCAAGAAAAAAATGTGGATAGGAGAAACCACTTTTACTATTTTTTCAAGAAAGACTCGGAGTTTGTTGAAAGAAGTATAGAAGAAAGCATTTCAAATTATTAATTGAAGCCGACTGGCTAGAGACTAGAGGCTAGCTGCCCTAACTTTACAGATCCAGAATATTTGCTGATACGCGCCGTAATTCAAGGTCACAAACAATGTATTGAAATGGGGTTAGCTCGCCGCTAGCCTCAGTTTATTCAAGCAAGCGCGAAAGCGCGATGAGAGACCGGGAAATATGCATACTATTCCGGACTACAATGTTACATGTTTGTGAAAAGGAAATGCATAAATTTTTTTTACACTGACAATTAATTAATGAATTATAAACAATATTGAGAATTGAGATATACCTAAGTAGAAATTTCTACTTGTGAAAATTATTAGTCTGGAGATATTCTGTTTCTCCCAAAATTGTAGACGAGGGTCAGCCTCCCCGCCTTCCCTGACCAGCCGCCACTGTTTTGCACATACACTTTAAGAATGAAAAATGAAGTTTGAGGTGGTCGTGTTCAGTTCAGTCAATCAACGATGGCTGTGGCATACAATCATATAAGCCTCGATTCTTACCGTTGCTGTTATTATTGAGATTTTATTATGTAAAAAATCAATTGAGAACGAATATGCATTTAATTTTGTTGTTCTTTTCTAGATTTAGAATTTCCATAAAAATATCCACACATTTTACATACTTAAACAAATTTTTTGTAACTTTAAAAATATACACCAACAATGGGTATACGTATATCTGGCGTGATAACCTTCTAGATAAGGGTTGTTTCCAAGAATCCTAAATATTGTTAAATTATCAGGAGAATCATTAATCATTGACGTTATTACAAATAACAGTAATTGGAATAAAACAAAGAAGGTTTAGTCCATATTCCCCAAAAAGAACAATATCACTCGGACACGTCTCGATTATCCCCTCTCAGTAGCGTAGCTAAAAGAATGGGATAGATCAGGAAAAGAACTAAAATAAGGCTGGAAAGTAATACAAGTCCAATATTTCTTCCCAGTCCAATTCTCGGACACAGCAGACTCTAGTTACTTCATTCACTGCACATACAAATAAAACAAGATAGATTTATTGGGTCAAAAAAAACAAACCATCCCCAAAAAAAACAGGAACAAAACAAAATAAGGCTGGAAACATAATTAAATTTTTTTGGGGAACACTTTTTTTTTTCATTAGTAATTGGAATGTTAGATATTATCCTTGTCGCAGAGCATATTAAATTATCCACAAAATTAACTCATAATTTCATTCCTTTATTTATTAGCTCCTTCTACATACATATAAATTAAAATTAGAAATTTAATATACCCTCTTAAGGCGATCTGCAATTTAGTAGTAGTAAAACCTAATTAATCCATCAATTCTTAAGGCGTCCTGTATAAAAGATATTTAAACGTAGTATTAAATTTCTTTGGTGTTGATTACTTTTTACATTAGAAGCACGCAATGCAGAACAAACATAAATGAGGGCCACACGAGGTCGGCATTATAAAAATACTGAGAACCTTCCTTGTTTATACCTGTAATTAATTTTGCACCTTACGTGAAAATCATATTCATTACTGTAACTAATTTACTAAGTTCCAATTTCGTATTCTTTTACTTTCTGATAGAACGTCATGAAAATTAAAAGTATATGAAACTTATTCTACTAGGTATGAAAAACAAAAATATACCCTAAGCAATCAATATTCGAGCTAAGTGCTCTGACTGCTCATTTGGTTGGTTCAATAATATTACAAAAATGCTGATCAGGTTACAATGTTTTATGTATTAAGAGCGCAAAGTGATATATTGTCGCTCTGAGCGTAGCGGAGCGCGGCTATCTCGCGAGAGCGGCAATGTCACTTTGCGCTCGAATTACACACAGGATTTTTTCTACAACCGATGTTTTTATAAAAATGTTTGGTAAAAATTAATAATTATTGATAACCTCAAATTTGACAGTTCAGACTTCAAAACGTGAGCATTAATTTGCGCTACACATGTTTTTGTAGAAATGTTTGTTAAAATGGTATTTACTGTAAAATAAAATAAAAAATTGCTTTAGTACCTATTAATTATTTATTTAAATACTCTCATCTTATGATTTATATCTATGTACAACAAAATCTAAAAGTTTTTGGAATTCTTCTAACATTTCCTCCTTCTTTAGTGGTGAAAAGCAAGACGAAGAATTAAAGGGTATTAAATGTTTATGTTTGATGACATATATGTAATACTTTGAAACGATTGTATTCAGTCTTCTTCTGGGAAAATAATTATATTTGGTCGACATTTGTAGTAGACTTCTTTGAATCTTCTTAAACAAACCATTCTTTGACATGTCTTGGTCGCAGTTTTCAATTAGGGAGTTAAATATATTAAACTGGACTGGCGTATTTGAACAGGCACAATTCTTTACAAGTATCACATAAATTATACTTTTCAAAACTTTCCATTATCTGATAATAATTATGAGAATAAATTTATTTGACACAAATAGCTGTTTTGTGTCAAAAGTCGCAGATACATTAGACGTTTCTTTATTATGGTTTCCATGATAACTAAGCGTTTATTTTGTCGCTCGGTGTTTAGCGAATACAACAGTTGGGAGGTTGATCGGCAGCAGTTCGCTGAACGAGACGGTTGACTATGCGCTAACTGGAGTCTGCTGCTCAACGCAATCAATAACAAATTTTACGCTGTTTGTAGTCAGCACATAATATATTCCGCTGCTCCCCGTTTAGCAAAATTACAACTGAAGTAACGGGGAGCGCTGTTCTGGTGACTCGCTAAACATCGTGCTTTTAGATCCCAGAGCCTCATTGCTTTTACAACTTTTTTTACCTTTGCACCACAGCGTAGTTCCAATTAGATTATTTTCGATTTTAGGTGCCAAGTTAGAGATGTTCTTATTTCGATCGGTGTAAAAGTATATTTTATTAGGGCAGTACCAAACGGACACTTTCATCTGGCCGTCTAAATGTAACAGCCGGTAAATATAAACGTCAGCGGTTTTAATCCCTAGTGGGCGTATAATTTATATCCTTGTAAACAAATGTTACGTTCATTCTATGCTATGCGGCCGTTATGTCAGTAGTTCTACATCTACAATGACGTCACTGACATTAATTATGCTCATAATGGTACACGAATATATAAATGCCCTAAGCTTCTGAAAAATTTATCATAAATTTAGTATAAATAACAATTAGTAACAATTTATAACATTTATCTACAATAACGGTTTATTTATGATGAGAATTCCCCTAAAAGAATGAAACTATTGTTATTGTTGAATTTTCGTGGCTATTCTGGTATTGTTTTTATCTGTATGCTCGTTTTTCGACGTTTACCTTGACAACTACATAAATATTCACTTTATATAATGTATGTTACAAAGTATTTAATTATAGTTCAAGGTGGATTTAACGAAATTTTAATAAAAAATCCTCTATTTTAGCAAGAAGATTATAGCCGATACCGTATTTTTTGTATAAATTATTTGGTACCTTAAAATCTTCTAAGCCATTAACCGGATATTGATTGAAAATTTTTATGGATATTTTTTTTAAATGTGATATTTATGTATTTAAATAATGATTATTACTTATAAAATAATAATTTAATTTAGATATTGAACAGTAAATTAACATTATCGATATTGTCATCATCAAATATGATGTAAGTGAATATAATTGTATATTAATAAATATATTCTGATGGTTTTGAATGTTCAATACGCATAGAGTAATCATTTTCAAAGTTTCGCTCATTTTAAACTGAGAAAAAATTTAATAATGATGGTTAGAATTTTTTGAAAGGTAACTAAAATTAGACATTACTAAATCAAATATTTGACTGTTTAAACCAAAATTAACCAAAAAATAAAAATTGGTTACTCAAAAAATAATGTTAAGTAATTTGATATAGGTACGTAATTTGATATATTGGAAAACGTTTAATTAAAGTGCCTGCTTTGTGTGTGTGCATAAAGGATAAAAATAGCAAAGTCATACATGAAACAGAAAGAGAATTATGCATCAATGTTGCCTCATTGTACGTTCTTTTTGTGAAGAGGGCACGCCCCATCATATCCCCTTCTTTCCACACACAGTTTATTGTACAGATATTTGGTGTTTAGGAAAATTCTACCGATTTGCACATATTCTCTTTATCTAAAACTATAAGTAAAACAAAGACAGAGATACTGAATTGGCCACTTGGGGTAAATTCTCCTAAACCCCTCAAAAACCACGAAGTTGCGAGCACGATCATTGGTATTCGTAATTAGTAGCGGGGCAAGTAGTAGCCAATAAATTATTCATTTTTAGGTCATACGCTGCGATGGCCCGCCCTTCATCAGATCATAGCAGGTAATGCCGATGATACTGTTGTGGTGTTTTTGGATAGTATATTTCAAAATGTTGTGAGGTATAGTTGTTATTTCTGTAAATAACTACGTATCCCTGTTTATTTCGAGAATTTATCGTTATTTGAAGCATAATTGTTTTTTAAAATGCATCAATAAACTCAGTGGCATTTCTTTGAGTAATTTTTGGCCATTTGGCGTGAAAATAAACTGGCATTCTGCAATTAAAAAAAAAAATTAACAAGTATTGTAACGAAAAAAAATAAAAAAATTCTAAAATGAAATAGATTTAAAAAAACGCATTAAAAATGAAACATTTCTTTCTAAATGTTCCTTTATACAGGGCTCAAAAATGTCGCCCTGTTCCGCTTGGCAATGCCCTAATCGGTGATAAAATTCGTTCCTGATATTTCAAAGCATGGAGGAGTAACATTCTGTAGGGTGGCAACAATTTTAGCACGTAACTCATGCAAGTCACGCGCTCGCTCGCACGTTTATAAATTTGCGAGGCTGCATATTCTCGCAAAAAAAAATCGTTAGGCGTCAAGTCGGGGGATCTTGGTGGCCATTTTATTGTGTCTCTTCCACTTCAATCGGAAAAACTAACATGTCTAAAAACTCTTGCACCCTTTTTTAGTTTTATGTTGCACAGAATTTACGTGACGTTTACAATCACGTTTATCCCAACACATCAGGTCTCTCTCGCACACCTTACAAATTGTTATAGTACCATTGTAGAATAAATCCGGGAATTCACTGATAAATTTATTCACTTTGTTAGCGTCTGGCCATTTTTTACTCTTGGGCAGGTCTGACATACTTTATTAGTAAATTAATATCAAGAATAATATACAACAAATAATATTATTAACAATACAACGGAGAGGAATAAATTACGTTATACATACCACGAGGCATAACAATAGACTAAAATCAAACGTTAACTCTTTACTAAAATAGTAAACAAGTCTCGCTTGCGTATTTGGGTATTTCTCTACCTGTCACCGCCCGTGACTTGCGGACCGATTTGCCAACTCTACTTATGTAACAACATGCTACTTAAGTTTCAATGAATCGTGAAAAAATATTTCACAAAATCGAACAAAAAAAATATGACACTCAGTCTTTCACACGGCTCTCAGTTGATTGTTATTCGTTGGGAACATTTAATCAACTCTTTTAATTGGTATAGACTTTTGTTTGTTGTATTCAGAACAAATTTTAAACTATTTTGACCCCATTCCTTTGTAATTTCGCTCATTAATTAATATTAACAGTTGATTGATAATGATTTGTGTTCAAAGAAAAAATATACAGCCTTCCTTGTTATGCAACTAAAATCATGATAGGCTTGAAAACGACGAATTTATTACGTCCCGACAGCGTAGGTGGTTTTGTCTTAAAAACTATTTAATACTTCACATTTATTGGAAATATTAAAAATATTATTTAGTTACCATATTTAGATTTATATTAATTGCATTATTTGAGACTTAATATAAATGCATCTCAGACATAAAGAGTGCGGTAACTTTTCAGACATCGACTTGTGGGGGAGGTTCGCATTTCTAATGGTATTTTTATGATGATGGTTTTTTGAAAGATCGAAAGCAATAAATCTTTTTATTTTATTTGAAACAGTTATAGAACTTCATATTTCTTTACTAAATTTAATTAATTTCCATAATGTTCCAAAATGTACTCCCATATGGAACTATACTTTGACATATTTATACAGGACGTAAACGTCCTTTATTTTACTCTCTTCATGGCCTATGACGTGTAAAGTTTTGTGAACTCTTGAATTTTCTTACGTTAGAAATCACCATTACCGATAAAGAAGTCGAGCAAAATGTGACCGGATTATTTTTTGTTTATTGGTTTATTAGTAACTTTTATAATACTTTAGTATACATGTATTATTTTTGCCTTTATACAGCGTATCTCCTCTACAGCTGTGCAAACTTTCATGATATAGGTATAATAAGTTTTGTAACAACATTTGAAAACACACCTATTTTTAGTATTATCTTGTGCAGCTGCCATTCGTAGTTGATGAGAGAGCCCTTTCTGGCAAATACAAATAAAATTTTAAGACAAAATTTGTTACATGATAATATAAAGCAGTGGCGGTTCGTGGGTCAAGAGATAGGGAGGTCAATTAAAAGTTTACTGTATTACCTACCTTCTTAAAGTGATTTAAATTCTAAGTCGATCCTCCGGTCTTTTTAGATGCAAAGTGGTCAATTACTTTTTTCATTAAAGTCTTTTATATTCTTTTTTAATACCCCTTTTATAGTAAGCATAGCTAAAGAAGATAACCTTTCCTGACCCATGGTATTTCTTAAAAATGTCTTTATTCTTTTTAAGGTGGAAAAACAACGTTCACTTTCGACGGTGAATCATAGGGAAAGTACACAAGATTTTTAACAGTTTGACACTTTCAGAAAAAGTATTGCACAAATTATTGTTAATAAAAAGCTGTAACAAAAGCAACTGCACCTTCATTATTGGAAAATCTTCTCGGCTATATAATACTTCTAATTCAGTTTTAATTTTCAAATGATTTATGACTGGATACTCCGTTTTAACTAATTTAAACATATCTTGAGGAAAGCTTTTTTATAATCTTTAAATTGATCTGCGTGAAATAACTGAGACACTGCTAAATTCCTGAAGCCAAACCTGTTTTTGACCTCAGATGTATATATCACAAACTTCTAATGAAATTCTCCTTTTGATTCTTCCGTTTTACATCTCTGGGCAGACTGCATGGATGTCTCCTCCAAATAGTTATTCAAAATTTTATTTCTGATGTCTTCAATTTTACTATTAAAAACGCCAATACAATTATTAAAGAAAATGTTCATTTTGTAAGTAGTTTTTTAAACCAATAGCTTGGTTCAGAGTGTTGTTTTCTGATTCATTATCAATGATTTTTTCTAAACAATCTAATAATTCTGTTCGATAGATATAAACAGTCTCTATGCACTTTGTATTAAAATTCCATCGGTTTGGAGCCGCTTTAGGTAATCTCACCTTAACAACATTATCTAACACGGCTGTTCATTTTGGCAATTTTCAAAGAATTGAAGAAAAGTATGTAAATTAGCAAAAAAAAATTTTATGCTTTATCGTCTTATTAAGTTTTGGACGGCCACCACCTCTGAATTTCACTCGGTCTTCATAACCCTAACTTATATCCATCTTTCAGTTTTAATATATTTTATACAACACTCATATTTAATAGTAAACACCAAAAACACTGTTTGACTTAATTTCACGACAAGTAGAGATTTACTAATAAAATGTTCACAAATAAAAACATTAAAAACAACGCGACAGAATTTACCGACCAACGCGTACCTAGTCAGCATTAAAACTGCTCTATTGAACTTCGTGCGTTACCGTTTTCGTAAAATGTGTCAGGGACATTGTCCCCGCCAGTGTTTTCTGTCTCTTTTTTGCTTTCTGACGATTCGCGCATAAGTCTATTTCACTTTAATTCGTTGTAAATTCGGTCCGTAGCTAGCTTTGAGGACAAGTTGTGGATTGACCCAAGATTTTTTAAATTCTATAAATGAATAATGTAACGAATATGAATATAGAGGCTCGGTGCTCGGAGGGGATACGAAATCCTGCGATCTAGATATTTGAATAGTATTGTGCATAGAATGAACTAGAAACTTTAATATATTTTTAAGAATATTAAAAATATATATATATATTATATATTTTTAAACTTCAGAAAATGAATAGCTCGATTTTTATTTGTATGTGGGAGGTCATTGACCAAATGACCCTATAAGAAGAACCGCCAGTGAATATAAAGCGCAGGTATTCTCTGGCATTTTTTTAGTAAAATATGTAAATACCAAAAAAGCACATTGCGTCCGTGCGCCCTTGTTTGAATAAATTTTTATGTATTTTGGAAAATTAAAAATAGGAATAGGACAATTAATAAATGCATGTTTCTAATGTATTTGTTTTAAAAAAGAAAAAATAGTAAGTAATTAGACAATGGCAAATGTTGCAGTAATTAGCGAATTTGTACCATTTTTGTCATTTTTAAGAAATTACTAAAAAAATTACTGACAACAAAAAACTATTATTATCTTTTTGGTGGTATTTTTAATGTTCAAAAATACATAATAATTTACTTAAAAGCAGGAGCACACCAATCGTCACAAATGACCTTTTAGTAATATAAATATAATAAAGATTATAATATCAAAGTATTCTAACAGAGAGGGTAAAAGTTAATTTACAAAAAAGTAATAAATACTAGAAATCATACCTAAATAGATTCAAAAATCGAAATCCTCTCAATTTATTTGATTGAGTGATTCTGAAATCTTCTTTGTGGTCGTGGCGTGTACTTATTTTGCACTGAAGGAGGCAAAAAACCAGAAACCGGTCTGCGAATGGTACACGCTGCAGCGTTAAGAAAATAGATATTGACGTATGAGCCTAACAAAAGCTGATTAACATATTCTAATTTGTGTATATCTTGTATTATTTGTTCTTATCTCTAATAACATAAGTGAGTGAAATTTTCCACGAGACAAAGTAATTATTCATTATGTATGCTAAATCTTCCTGAATAGTTGGGTCCAAAAAAGCTTGCTGAGCATGTAAAATAGAAAGTCGTCGTTTAAATTTAGTCCTTTCACATCATCAAAGTGACCGTCATAATCATAACTTGCTGTCTGCAGTAATGTACCGCAACACGTCACAATGGGTAGTGGTGTATTTGGAAAATAATTTCATCCGGGTTGGTGCTTTTAAAAATGCCATTTTGATGCTGGTTATTAGTTTATCTACATTAGGATATCAATCCCTAACAGTTGGGTATTCGGTGGAACCCATGTGCCAAACATGTCACATGAGCTAAATTACTATGTTTTTTTAGGCGTTGCCCAGCCACCTTCATATACGCCGCTGCGTCCGTTACAAACAACAAGACACGACCTTTATTGCTTTCAAAGTATTTTAAGACTGCTGTTGATACATTAACATATTGTTGCTGCATTTGTGCATTCGAATATTCTGGATGATATCAAATGAGTTCGCATTGGGACAAACTCATCCATCCCACCAAGCAAAACGTTTGCGACCTTCTGGCCTCTAACATCTATGGCTTCATCGACACTAACCCAGATATGTTTCTTATGCAACTCAGAATAGATTTCTGCTTTAATTTTGTTTCACAAAGTCGGCAAATAATTTTTTTGTAATGTTGACTCCACTGGCGCATTAATACCATATGTTTTATGTTTTTTGCTGTTCATATGCTTGTACAACGTACGTTTTAACTTTTCACGTAACAAATTGTGCATCTTAGTTCGGTACCATCGAAATCTAGTTCCGCAAAATCGTTTATCCAACGCTTTTACAATTGCTCGAGATGGAAGCTTCCGCGCCATTGTCACGTACAATACTTCCGAGGAATGGTTTAGTTTATCGATGTAATGTAATGCGCGTTCGATAGTTATACTTAGTGATGGGATAATTCGAATTAAAAATAACCTGTAATCCGATTAACCTTTAAAATTCGATTATTTTGTTTCGTAATTCTGATTAAAAATAATCGGAAAATAACTGGAAATACACGCCATAAATTATGAAATACGAATACTAAATTCCAATTACAGAACGAATGAAAACGAGTCAAGATAATCGAATCGCCAAAACGGCCGAATTTCGAATTGAACGATTTTATCTCGATTCTGTCTCGGTATGTCAGCAATCGGTCTGTGTGTCTGCGTCGTGCAGTGTAGATCCTACCTAGTATGCTAACGTAGGCGAACTTCACCTCTATTAACATAAATTAAAGTTAAAGTTAGTTTAAATTCATAATAATTCATAATCATAATGATTATTATAGTCGCTAAGAATCGAGAAGAGGTTATTTTACCATGATCGGCTACACCGAATTAAAATTATTTCGAATTATCATCCGATTATTAGAATAATCGGATCGGTAGGATCCGATTGTTGAAATCATCTGATTATGCCCATCACTAGTTACACTCCAACGAAGATTCAAACAGGTGATTGCGGGGTAGAATAGGCACGAGTCAGGGTGTCTCCGTTACCTCTGATATTTACTTCGACATACCTACTAACTACCATCTGACTTACATACGTTTATTGCTTTGTTAATTCCTTTGCATTTCACTGTATATAAAACTGTTTCATTTAAAAAATTGAACGGTATTATTAGAATTACTTTAATTAACGTTAGTTAAATAATATTACTATTAATTACCAATATTTATTGTAGTTTATTATTAATTTCAAAAAAGTCAAATTGCCTGTCATTAATTTAGTTCGTCACTGGAATATACCCCATGGATTCCAACTATACCCATATATAATTTGTAGAAATACTGAGCGTCTAACCCCAAACAGAATTGAGTTTAATGGCCATCGTATCTTCATTTATGTGTTGCTGGAAATGTCTGATAATACACTAAAATTTCCCTTAAAATAAAGGACCCTTTAAAATATAGATAATATCGGGGGTTCGTGTTAAATTCACCATACTTTCAGCCCCTCGTGGTATTAACTTTGGATGTTACCGAATTCGCCAAAATAACCACAAGGTGAGAAGGTTATTTGCAATAACATATTTACGCGTTGATACATCACCTAGCGTCACTCTGGAATTAACGTAATTTATCGCTACCGTTGTTATTTTCTTCTAATTTTCTTTAACTACAGATGCTGTGCCTATAAATATGTATTTTTATTATATATTACTAGATGAGCGTGAAAACAATAAATGTAGCGGAATAAAGCGACTGTTAATTAAATTCAAATAGTCTTTGATTTTGTGGATTAAATGGATTAGACAAAAACTCTCGAGTGTTTCTTTCTTTTATGTCTCATGTCGGTAAATTATTATTCGACCTTCAAAAATATCCCATGCGTATCCTTTTAACACATTAAAGATATCTTTAATTTTTGTACAACGGTCCATCAAAAATAAAACACGAAACGATCCTAAATGACTGCGTTACGGTGTGATGACCGGACAAATTTGAATTTTTTTAATTGGGCAATATCCACGATACGATTTAATTATAAATTATATACTCTCGGGTTAAATTCTCTTGATTATGGGTGTAAAATTACAAACAAATTGATTTGTTCTCTACTGAAATATAATTTCACTTGGTAAGAGCTTTAGAATACCTAGAACTGAATGTAAAATAAATATTTAACAGGTTCATAACTACATGAATAAATGAATTAGGTGTAATATCCTCAACAAAAATGGAAAACTATATACGGAAAGGGAACGCTGTCTAAAAATTAACGAATTTTATATCTACTTCCTTAATCTCAAATAAAATATTTTATTTATATTCGTTTGTATCTAATTTATTGTATTGGTATAAATATATACATAGGACAGATTTATGAGTCACCAATTATCAGATTAAGAGAACATAAACACGGTTTTATTTTATATTTTATATCCAATCTCAGTATTTTCAGAATTTTGTCAGTAGTGAATGAGTATCATAAGTAAACCTCGAGGCCCGTTTAGGTAACTTTTTTTATATCCAACTTTTATAATACACCGTATAAATATTTATCTAAAAAAATGCACGGGTGTAATTAATTGTTTGATTGCGAAAACACTATTTCTATATTATTAAATAAAATCGATCTAACAAGCTAAGCATATGCAAAATATATCTGTGAGATATACTCCAGTACACTACATAGCTTTCAGTTTAACTTGACAGAGAAAAAATAAGTATATTAAATTCGCCATTTATATTGATATATCCATGTATCGCTTATTAAGGCTGTCCATGTATTCATACTTAAGATACATTATCGATAGTCACGCCTCTCTGTTTGAGTTATTTTGTAAACGAAGATGATAGAGTATATGATACTGTTTGAATTACAATGTATAATAATATCACATTTTACATACAAGTTCTTTGAAATTTTGTAAAAGTATTTTACTTCTACGTCACTGTAAATATCAAATTTATAACGAATCCTTTAATAAGAAATATCTACATTAACCTTTAACAACTATTGATCTGGCTGTATGCAAATATTTAGGAATGCATTTCATATTATACATAATGCACTAAATTTACCTTTTATCATCCAATGCTAGCTCAGGTGTGTAACCAAGAAAACAGCTGTTTAAGATTAATATACGGGGTGACTCACTTAAAACTACCGCGGCCATTTTCTCGAAAACTAAAAGAGATGTCTGATTTCTGTAAGAGGCATTAACTAGAATATATAAATGACCAGGTTTACCTCCCCTGAGTTAAATGTCTCACAACGTGTACATAGTCACGTTGTCACCCATTCAAAACGTAAATGTATTATTATCCTTTTCCAAATTTTGCAAACATACTGCAAAACTTCAACATTTATTATACTTTGCATTTTAGATGTTACCGAAAAACAAATTCGCTATAATAACTTTAAATATTTTCTCTCGTCCGTTAGACCATTTAAAAACTATTAAATACGAAATGTAATGTGCTGACATCTAGCAATCGGCTTTAGTACTTAGCCAGTTTATATGTGTCAACGCACCGAGTGGTTCAGTTCTGTTATTTTGTTTTTGAGTTACTCCTCCGTTAACCTTCTTTGTAACTAGTTAATTAAGATAATTATACAGTGATTAATAATAAATCACAATAACAATCATAAACGACCGTTGTGACGTACTTCGCGGATATCCATAACCTCTTTTGTTTTTCTTAGAAATGGCGCTAAATTTAAAAAATGTCTCCTGCGTTAGTCTCCCCTACGTTACTCTGATTGGAAACGGAGAGCAGTAACGGTAACGGAGTTGAATTAGTTTGAGCGTTTGATTAACTAGGTATATTGATTATCCCTATTATCCATCTTTTTTAAAAGCTTTTATTATCTTGCGTTGTTGTCTGCTACAAATTTTTTAATCGATATTTCACCCATTTCCTGATGAGCTAGAGACTTGAAACTTGGCACACACACTCGTTCCCGGTGATAATACATTTTGATAAAGTAAAAATTTAGTCATTAGTGCCATTCTTCCCTCTGTCAAAGCTAATCTCCCACTCCGTTAATTGAAAATATTTTTAAATTTTATATTTTTGTGAATAATTCTCATTTGCAAGCTGAGAAACATATCAACGTTACGAAAGTATATATTATTCTTCTAAAAAATTAAATTTAAATAAAAAAAAACTCGCCAAAAATGCATTGGTTTTAACAAGAATGAGTAAAAAAGTTTCCCTGTTTCTAAAAAAATAATTGCACTAGAAGGTGCTGCGCTCTATAGGAAATTGACGAAGACTTGATGAAGATTTGTTTCACCCAAAACTCGGAAGTTGATTTAAATATGTTAAAGGACTCTTAAGATTGGCGTTACGTTACAAAAGTGTCCTCAAATGGTTTAAATCTATTAGGTTAAAAACATTTGGTAAATAAGGTGACCGAATCAACATATATAAAAGATTTTTCTCCAATGTATTTTCATTTGTTCAATTGTTAGTGGTCCCTATTGTAAGATATTTTAACTTCCATAAACATAAATTTAATTATTACTGTATTGGCTAATATACACTACGTTACGTGTGAGAATCAGAAAAAGTTCTACACAGTTCAATGCCACTTAATGAATAAATTTTGCATTATTAACGCAACAAATAAGATGTTCAATAAATTATTAATTAGTCAAATTAATTAATAAATATTAATTAAATTCATTGGGTAGAGACTGACAGAGTCGTAATTAACCACACTAATGAAAATATGTTATCGTTTGAATAATTTTGTGTAAGTATTAATTAATGACGTAATTAATTTAAAAACAGTAATGATTTAAATGACTTTATCAGAAGCTAATAATTCGTGTTTTCTTCCGCATTGATTTTATTCAAGAGCCTCTCGACGTTTTAACGACGTGTTTATCGCTTCTGAAGCCAAAAGATTACCTCATTTTTAACACGCTTTATATTAACTTCACCTGTATGTATCTATGTATGTATCTATGTATGTATCTATATATGTAACGGAATCTGTCGACGTAATTTTCACCAACTTCAAGACGTCTGATTAAATTGAAAATTTGCACACGTATTAAGGACCGATGACAATATAATAATTTGACTGCGTATCGACGCATTTCTCTTAAAAAAAATTTTCTAAGCCGATGTCAAAGTTGTGTGATCGGCGCATTCGCCAAAATAACGGAATCTTTCAACGTAATTTTCACCAACTTCAAGACGTCTGATTAAATTGAAAATTTGCACACGTATTAAGGATCGATGACAATACAATAGTTTGAATGCGTATCGACGCATTTCTCTTAAAAAAAATTTCTAAGCGGATGTCAAAGTTGTGTGATTGGCGCATTCGCCAAAATATCGCATCTATGATAAGTTGGCAGAAAATTAACCACTAATTGAATACTGTAACTCATACTATACTTGAAATACAAGATGAAGTAGTTACCAATTTACGGTAAGAATGTTTTTTTTTAAAGCATTTAATTCTTTTGTTTTTTTCAAAATATACAGTAATTCAACAATAACAATACAATAATTTGAAAAAGAAAATAAAAAAAATTCCGAAATAAATTCAAATCAATAAATTTTGAAAAAAATTTTAATTAAAAAATTTCGACAAGTATTCTTGAAACATTTGTTTTCATTTCATGACTAAAAAATAAAAAAATAAATTATAATTTAAAAAACTAAAAAAAACACGCTTTAATAGCAAACCGAACTAAAAAGTAAAAAATAAGAATGAAGTGATTGACAAAAAAAATCTTTTTTATTGTAAAAAAGCGTGGGGTGCTTTTTACTATATTTTTATGATAACTCTACTTTTATTAATAGCTACTAATAAAATATTTATAACAATTGATATCAAGCACCCCACGCTTTTTAAAATAAAATGAATTTTTTTTGTCAATCTTATTTTTTACTTTTTAGTTCGGTTTGCTATTAAAGCGTGTTTTTTCAGTTATTTAAACTATAATTTATTTTTTATTCGCTCGTAATAATATAAGGTTTGTTCCAGCAGCAGTCAGAAAAGGTTTCAAACTATCCTCGACATGCGCAAAACGAAATTGTCTTTCCAGCAGACAGTAATCGGGGATTCTGACTACTAGGTCAGTGTTCCGGCAAGTCAATTGACTAGTGATTAGCTTCTAACCGATTTCAAACGCGGATTTTCCACGAATTTTAACCTGGTCATGTGCAGTTCAAATATAAAATGTCGTTTAAAACTATTTGAATTAAACGTATTTGTGAATTACCTACCATTCTATGGTAGCATTCTCTAGTTTGCATAAACATATAAATAAATCCATCCATCTTTTAAGGTCGGGTATATCCATTTTCTGGTAGAGTGGCTATTAGTTACCAAACAGATTTATATTAATTATTACGTCTCTAGTTTTGCAAAAAACTGATCACAGCGACACATATTCATAAAAATGGATTTGTTAATAGGCATAATTTCCATTATTATGCTTCAGAAAATCCTCACTTTTTTAAGCAAGTTGATAACCAGCACAGATGGATTATAAACGTTTGAGTAGGAATTATTGGAGAACATGTAATAGGGCCACATTTCTTTGATGGTACATTGACTGGAACTGTTTATCTTCATTTTCTGGAAAACTAACTGCCACAATTATTGGTGAATCTTCCTGAAAGGATTCGAATTAGGATGTGGTTTCAGCAAGATGGTGCTACACCACATTATTTAAATGCAGTTAGAGACCACTTAAATAATACATACCCATTTCAACGGATGGAAGAAATGGACCCACTAAATGGCCTGCCAGATCACCAGATCTTACAAAAATGGATTTCTTTTTATGTGGATACGTGAAGGAAATTGTTTATAAACAGACACCAACAACTGTACAAAATATGAAGGAAAGGATAATAACTGCTTTTAGATCTATCACACCGGCAATTTTAGGAACAGTAGAAACCTCGTGTCAAAAGCGCATAGAGATGTGTGACAATCAAAATGGGCAACATGTGGAGCACTTATAACTTTTTCTAATGACTTATTTGAACAAACGTCTATTTTTTAAGTTTTTTCCTGAATTTTGTACTTATTGCTCAATAAAAACGAAAATGGTTGCAATTAGCCATAGTGAAGTACATACCAAAATGTTCGTTTTTCATTTCTACAACACTTCGTTGAAAAATATACAGTGTGTTCCATTTGAAAAAATTAAGAAAATTCAATTTAAAAAGTTCGTAATTGAAATATATTTTTGGCCACCCTGTATATTTTTAGGAAATAAAAATGATTCAAAAACATTAATTAGATGTCTCTTCACACAAGAGTTTTTCTTCAAATCCATAATTGTGACTTTGGTGATTCTTTCAATATGCATCTGCAAATGGAATTATTTCAACAAAAAAATTCATTACATCCAAGTGGTTGGGAGATTGTCAATAATAATATAGGAATGAATAGAGTCTAGAAAGGGCTTCAGAAAATGTAATATACATAGCATTCCATTAAAAAAAAAAGCACTTGATCCGGTAATTTCGTCTTGGTTTGCCCTGTATATTCGAAAATAATTTCCGGTTATAGACTTTTTTTATCTAGTATACTTTTATTTTTTTTTAATTTTGTCTCACCCTGTATACGAGTAAATTGTCCAAATTAAAAGCCTCTCCAACATTAATATATTCAGGACCGTTGCTGTACTGGCTCGCTGCAATTCCCAGATGAAATTGTCAATTAAAGTGATTTATGAATGCTGTTTAAATACAGCAGTAAGTCAGTGGTGTAACATTGAGGCGGATAAGTATTATATTACATCTACAATACATGCATTGAATAGTAAAAGGTATTTCATAATTATTACTTCATTGTAGTACTAAAGCTCGCGCTTTAATACTCAATGAATAGGGAATATTAACTTGAAACACGATATTGGGCTATGGCACTTCTCAGTCTTTTGATTAATATAAGAGTGCCAGTAACGAGTGTTTCCTCCGCTAGCTGTAATTACTGCTTGCTTTCTTCTAAGCATTCTACCAATAAAATTCTGAATGATTTCTTGAGAAATTGCATTCTATTTCTCTTGTACTGCAATCCACAGCTTCCCTCTTATATTTAGAAGGGGATTTCTTAACAGTGAACATTTCGTTGCAAATAGATATTTTAGATAAAGATCGCTTTATCTTTAATCTGTTCTGCGAGATGTTAGTTACCACGTAAGACAATAAATCTAGAATAAAAAATGGACAACCTTACATTATAATATTATAATTATTAGAATTCATTTAAGAAATAATTAAAGTTTTTTTTAAATTTATTTAGTATGTAAAAATGTATCATTATAGATAATCTTCTAAGACCCGTGCGTCTATCATATTAATAATAATTGTTCCTAAAGCGAAAGCAAAAACCAGTCGTGTTCTCTGGTTTTTATCAAATGGCGGCATGGACTAGAAAAAAAATTATAATTCATGCAAAGGTATCATTATAATCTATTTTAAAACGTAACTTCTGCTATTACACTTGTTACATATACATAGTTATTATGTTTTCTATGGTGATGATGACATTTAGATATTGAACATGTTGGCTGTATCGAAGGAATCTTGCCATTGGAAGTGTTTTTTCTACATAGTAAATAGTGAAATTCTCTGCTACATTGCGCTCGAGCTCGGCTTATGATATATTAATGTTGATAAGTTTAATGTTTGTACCTTTAACTTTCGTTTTTCATTGAGGTTAAAGATACTGTTGAATGAACGTAACCTGTAAAGGATATAAGAATTGTCGTGACTGATGCTGACTAAAATTTTAATTGAAATCACCAGCGTCATAAAAAGCAAATAATAAGAACTAAATTTTGAAACTTTTGACGACGTTTACCTCACCTTTCAATTCCTAATGGACATCAAACTGCGGTTTACCGTTTCTGTACCAGAAAATAAATTTACCTGTTACCTGAGTATTTGATATTCAGATATTTACACTTTTTAAAATCGATATTACTATGTTTAAATACGTAGAGCTAACTGTTTCATTCTAGTATATAGAGAACTGATCAGTTCACACGTTCACTCAACAAAAAATGTACATGACAGTAAAAGAATTGATCACTGTAGTAATGAAGGAATACATTATTTTTCAAGCAATACAAATTTTGATACATAGAATGAAAGTATTTTCATTTAAATGTAGGTAGTATCAAAATTGCATTGCTTCCGTGAAAGGATGTTTGTTTCAAATGTGAATAGGTTTCATTGATTTTATTTACATAGAATAAATTTATGTGTATGATACTGCTCCCAGTTATTATGTTCTAGGTTCACATTATTTAATTTATGAACTATTTTCGTCATCTATTTGGAAGGAGTCATTGCTGTAATAATACGTTTACATAAAATAATATCGATGAATCAATATGTTCGTAGTGGCTATGTTTTTTTTTTTTTTTTTTTTTTTTTTGTTAGTTTCATACCGTTTATGAATCGTTTTCGTCATTGGAATAGTTTTCATTGCTTTAATAACCCATTTACATAAGAACATGTTCACGGGATTGTGTTTTAGTTTCATATTATTCATGCATTAATACATTCATATTATTGATTCATTCATCACAAGTAAAAAAGCAAACGAAATTTAAATTGTTTGTGTTACTTCCCAATCCATCGTTAAAATATACGTAGCAATCTGTAATTGTTGTTATGTATTCTCCAATTATGATGAAAGGGTGAATTGGTGCATTTTTCGACTTTCAGATTCTTAAATGATCTTCCGTTTCATCATAAGACTGTATCCTCAGAACAAAAGATACTTGCGAGTCTGTTATTGTGAAGCGGGTAATACTTTTCTGTCCATTCTCCTGCTTCGGAACTACTCTTTGGCAGGGTACTAAATACCAATATAGGGCCCACAATAATGTATCGTCGCGACTATCTGAAAAAGATTTTAAATAAACATTTCTAAGGAAAACGTTATTTTGAATAAGTAATGCCAATGGTTATACTATCATTAGATAACGCGCACAGTTTGGCTTTGATGGATTCACAGCTGATAGTACCCTCTTTGCGCAGAAAGTTGAAAATCTGCTTATAAACAAATGGTCAAGTATTCAAAATGCTTGGACTGTTCTCAAAACGAATGTTAAAGTCCATTTCTATCTGAAATTCAATACTATGGTTAGTATATTTGGGCCTCGAAATAAATTGATAGTATATGTAGTGAAGGCCATGATGATGAAGTTTGAGATACAAGGCGAAATTCATCCAAATAAGTAATAGCCATATTACATGCGAGTTGGATAGTAATAAAACATAATCTACTGTTATCTAATCGAAGTAATACGTTTATTATAGTTTATTGTTTGGATCTTTGCGCGTATATCAAATTAGGTACGACTTGCTCGTGTACTGCTATATTGCAGCAATGCATTTATAGTGTCAACAAATACAATGATATTATGTATAAATGAAACGGTGTCCAGTACTTGCTATTGCTTAAAGGTAAAAGTTGACCTTTCTATTCATTTTTGATTATTTGATTCATATGTACTTCTAATTGAGACGCGCAAAGATCCAAACAAAGTATACGTACTTATGTATGTGTCTGTTGTAAAGTAATGTATCATATTTATTACTCACGAAATTTTGATTCTTAATTCTGTTTCTTAATGGTGGCTGAACAAAAATAATTTTGACTTTATTTTATCGAAAGAAACACACACATGTAATATGAATGTATTATTAATAGGAATTATAGGAATACCTATAAATAAAATATCAACTACTTTTAATAAACTCACTAAACGAGAACTATGTGGAGGTTTGTATTCTGGCCATTTTTCAAAAATGTCGGTACTTCCCGCAGGCCTTCCAGTAGTGATAACATTTTTCGGCTGATAATTGTTCATGTCTTAGAGTTCTAATAATGTCTGCATTTTCCTCAGGTGCTAAAGGGTGAATATATGAATATTAGCTATATCAGGTACTTACCTTGTAAGTTATGGTACTCTTGCAAGTATAGTAGAACTGTCGATGATGCACAAACACATTTGATTAAATTCGACTAGATATTCTTATTATATCTTGCCAGAAGCGGAAAATATGTCATCTGCAATAGGTAGGTACCACTCACCAACGATAGATAAAGTTTACTGAATTTTAATATTATTCTGTAAACTTAATTTTGCCAACGCATTATTGTTTTGTCTAACATATCGACATTTCCGGCGCGCTCTGGATATTAATATAAGTCATATTTCTTATCATACATTCCTAAGAAGTCTGTTCATTCTATGAATTAATATAATGTACTGCAATGTACTGCAAATTGTGCATTGTCAACATGACACCACATTTTATAAAATCTTTCATAGTATTTATTTCCGGTTATACATTTTACATCACGACAATGTACGAACATATTCATTACTTTCACGAATAGATACTGACGTGTACAACTTCATGTATTTAATGAATTCTTTCATATTACTTATCAATTATCATATGAAGTCCGTTCATTATTTGAATGAACTTTTTATGTAACAAAGTTAAGAAAATTGTTCATTGGCAATATCAAACATTGTTTAGTAAAATTTTTAATCATCAGCGTGAAAATATTCATTAAAAATATCTACGAAATATCAATGAAAGGAATTTCATTGCATTATTGCTAAAGTTTGTTAAGTAAAAACTGCTATCTACGAAATATCAATGAAAGGAATTTCATTGCATTGATGCTAAAGTTTGTTAAGTAAAAATTGCTATCTATGAAATATCAATGAAAGGAATTTTATTGCATTGATGCTAAAGTTTGTTAAGTAAAATTGCTAAATATAAATGATTTGTTCTTTTCAATTAACTATTCTTAAATCGCATGTTATTTTCTATAATGAACGAAAGTGCTTGATATTACGTACAATATTATTTTCAGTGTTCTTTAGAGTTTTAGCAAACCACATGACTTTCTAATATAAATAATTCAATTTAGCTTTTCCAACTTATCTATAAGTTGTCAAACGAATAAATTCTTAGTTTCATTGAAAATTGTTTTGACTTTTTATTTTTTTTTTTTTTTTTTTTTTTTTTTTTTTTTTTTTTGTTAAAATTTAATCTTTCTTGGCGCTGCAGTTTCTTCAAAATAAATTTTGTTTTTAAAACGATCATGCCTATTATTTCTTTGTCAATTTCAACAGAGTAAATGACAATAGAGAAAAACCACCCACCTTCGCTTTTTGAGTGTTTCATTCCAGTAGCTCTCATGAAATTGCAAAAACGAAATGTATTCGAGTAAATTGCAATTATTTCTTATTTCAATTTTTTTTTCAAGGTTAGAACTCTTGTGCTTCTTTGAATTAAATACTGAAAAATCCCAGATTTCTTTCTTTTGATTCTGATTTAGGATTGTACTGTATACCATAATCCCTTATATGTGTTTTATCAAACAGAACAGATCAATTATCCTATCTGCATACGCATCTTCTATCTAATGTTCATTTTCCAACGATCAGCAACTCCTCAGTATATTTGCCTCTATTGCTACCCTATTCTCCAGAACATTTATATACTCCTTGTAATATTTCCGTAATTAAGATTTGGATCTAAGCCGACGCACCCTCAGAGTCATCAATAGAGCTGTTGGTGGAGTTTTCCACCAACTCATTTTGAAACAATATTCAAGTCTCGACAGGCCAGCTGAAGGCACTTTCAGTTGAAGACTTCCAGCACTGCTACTGCGAGTGGGTGCAACGTATCCGGTGGTATGTGGCTTCCCAAGGGAACTACATTGAAGAGGATAATGTTGATTTGTAGTTCATTACTAATAGAAAAATTTATAGCACCAGTCACCTTACTTTTTAGACAGACTTCGTACATACTCGTATTTATTATGAGATAAAAATAAAATGAAGTACATCAAGCAGTTTAATCTTATCGAGAAAAATTCATTTAGGGTGTAGATACGGAAACAATAATTATCAGTTAGATACATTTTTAGTTTACCTACCTTTGAAAGAAATGTAAAATATGTATTTATAACCTTGTCAGGTAGATTGTTATAAAGAAATTGTTATATTTATGTCAGTAATAAATTGTTATAATCGTTTTACATTAAAAAAGTCCTGAAATGCATTTAATTACAACTCTCACACACTAGTAAAAAAACACAATTTAAATCCGAATAGGTTGTTTTCGCCAATTCCTGCTATCCGAGAAACATAATTTGTTTAAGGGAGAACGTTATTGGAAAAAGTGAAACTTAGGTCCAAATTATTAGAGAATTAAGTATTCGCCATCAATTCCTGCTATTCGGTAAGCAGAATAATTATTAAAATAATGGTAAGTTATTGAAAAATAAATCGTTTACGAGCTGTTGATTTTTCGTCAATTCCTTGTACGATGAAAATCTGCTAAAACTGTCAATTTCTTAGCAATAATCCAGGAACATGTCGCTCAGTGTCCACTCCAGAAATCATAAAGTGTTCATCCTCTATTCTACGGGTCCCAACCACCCGCAGGAAATTTGTAAGAAAACTTAAACTTAATCCAAATTTCAATAATTTTTTGCATATACAAGTTTCCTGCTACAGCAAATTATGCCTACTGCAAAGTAGTGGTAACGGCAGGAATTGGAGACGACAATAATAAATGCTAATTTAAAAATCGCTGATTTTCTCATCAATTACTTTTACGAAGTCCAAAAACAAATTCCTGCTGAAAGCATGGCTTTACAATCTAGACTATCAGTAACCCAGTCAATCCCTGAGAGCATAAATTATGCGCTTCCAAGTCTTACCGTTCAGTAAGCATAATTTGTTGTAACAGAAAATGTATTACAAAAAAAAAAGAAGAAATATTTTTTATCGATTCCTTGAACGAGGTACAAAAAACTAAATTCCTGCTAAAACTGTCAATTTCCACGTAATAAACTAGACTATCCGGACCACTCCAGTTTTTAACCTAGGCAGCATAAAGTACCTTCCTTTCACTATACCTTGGGGTCATATACCATTTCCAACTTCTCCTTCTCTGCGACCAGCGCAATTTATCGCTGCGTCTCTCTCTAGTGGGGGCGTAGATTTGCAGGTAAACTCTGAACGCTTCAGTTGACAGTTGACTCTGGAATCGGTCGCTACGCGTGATATGCGAGTGGTGCATCTAGTGATCTGTGCATTTCTTGTTTTTGTTTTGATCTGGATTTCGCCGACTTGATCGAAATGGTTTTTGGAAGTGGAAATAAGTTTCGAATTAGAAGGTACATTCTGATGACCATAGAAATTTATTATGATATACCTAGCTGTGTTAACTAATTATTAATTTTAATTAGGATGAGTTGTATTTAATACTTGGATGGGAATTATTTCTAGGCTTACTGTAGTCTGAAAGTTTATGTGTTATGCTATTATTAGTGAACAATGTGTTTTCTCGCTGTTTGTTTTAAAAAATGGAAGGTTTAGAAATGCATTCTTAAATAATTATTAAGTGGGTTGACATTTAAATAGATGCATTTTCTATTTGGAATTACTGATGAGGTGTTGGAAGGAGAAGAAAGTCCACTTTTACCTAAAGCATTCATTAGGAGCTGAATTATATTCATATTTTATGCTTTTCCTATAAATAGTGTCATGATGATTGCCACCCCACGTTGGGCGCCATTTATAGATCTGGTTAATATAATATTGTAATTTACTTAAAATTTACACTAAAAATAAAATTTGCCTTGTTCTTTTTCTCAAATGGAACATAGAATGTGTGCTTTTTTTAATCTCAATTTTAAAATATATCCGCAATTCTTAATTAAGCAGAAATAAGGAGATTGTCAATTAACTTAATTTCAGATTTGTTGCCAAAATTATAAAGTTTCAAAATGAACCATTGTTATTATTTGACGACTTTTTTTTGCAAGGAGTCATTTCCGAAATAATCAGTTCCCTTGCGGGATGAAAAATTTTTCAAAAGTCTTATAAAAAGTTGTTTAACTTCAGAAGTTTTTTTCTAATTATACCTACTACGAAATTTCCGTTTCATTTAAATATATATTGTTTTCTGGTAGTAAAGTTAAAAGGTTATTACACTTTTTGTCCGGTTATAATGCTTCATCAATGAAGGGTTAACAAGTGTCGGTTCTTCACGGTACGCTGAGTTTCTTCGTGATACAAAGAAACAGGAGAAGAAAATTTAACAAGGCACGTTCAGGGAAGAGATGAACTAAATCAGACATGTTTTTAAGGCTCATACATTTGCTTAGTTTTCCTTTTTGAAGCCAAATTCTACTCCTATTTTCTGTCTGTACTCCAGTACTGCACCAATGTAAAATACTCTATGTATTTTTAACTTTTAACTCTACGCTTTCATCACTTACCACAGATTTGATCTAGATTATGTACAATTACATATTTTAAACTGTAAATGTTGTAAATTTGGAAAATGTGAAAATCAATGAGATACAGTCCTCAGCTTGATTATTTAACTCTGCGTAATGTTTGTACATGATAGTTTACATGAAAGTTTACATTAGTACATTTTTTTCAATGTTGAAAATGTATTATTACATTATATAGGATAACTTTTCCGTTTTAAATATATCATGGAATACCTACAGTATTCTATTTTATAAGGCCACATCAGACAGTGTTAACGACACTGATGATGGGCAATTATTTTTTCAACAATGATATCCGGAGGGTTAGTCCTGTTCAAATGTCTTAGAATAATTAAAACAAGCGACCTATTTCAACTGTTACTCTAAAATATAATACTAAAGCCATTCTAGCTACGCTCCGTTTACCTCGTAAAGGGTAATAATTTGATATGTCTGTGACTCGGTAATCCTTGTCTTTTAAAGAGCAGTAAAATCGTTCAGTAGAATATACCAACGCATAATCTTTAGCGAGGTATTTTAAAAGGAATGTATTTTTAGAACACCCTCTTAAAGTGTTTGCAAATAACTCTGAAACTGATAATCGTAGGAAAAGGATGCCTGAAATGAAAATTATTGCCAATATATTTAGCTGTTCAGTACAAAATATATACCAACCTATAATTACTTAACTTAAGATGCTTTACAAACGCAAACATAAATATGTTCTGCTCCGTAGCGCAGTGGGCCAGAGCATTAAGTGAGAAACGTAGCAGGTTTACAGCCTATCGACTCCCGGGTTCAAATCCCGGTTTTGATTCTGACAAATTCGAAGGTTGTGTGTCCACGTTTTTCCCAACTGTATAATCCCTGCCCGTGCATCCTCGGCTTTAGTTTGGGGATTGTCTAAAATATGTGGTGTGTTTTATGTTGTTTTTTAATTATTTAACTGAGTACTCTAAATAATGGACAATTAAAAAGTTAAACAAAATAAAATTGTGTCCCTAAATTAAAAGTCTATATTAACATTTTCAATCTAGAAATTTTGACAACGTTCTTCCTCAACCTCGCTCACACATTTCTATGCATTTCAGTTGGTTCATTTGCAGTGTTTGTAACTCATGTAGATGTGACAGGTAAACCAAGACCGGTATCCATCCAATCCAGTGTTTGCATTTCGATTTTGCGGTCGTAGCTAAATTTAATATTTGTTGGGGTACAGTCGTATATGAAAAAAGCGGTACTAGATGGCCTGTTTCACGTTTTTGCCTTCCAAAGTCAGTGTGATTCAACACTGAGGTCTTAGCAACATTAATAGGCCAGGCGACAGGTCGAAAAAAAGCCTCAATAAGGAAATAATTAGTGGAAAGCTGGAAATTGCTTTAATCGCTTTATTTGGATCCAGATATTACTCTCCCAAGTTTTCCCCCTCGAGCGAAGTCGGCTTTGGCCCTTCTGGCCCTAAGAAGGTACCATCTTTCGGTTTTTTGCAAATATCTCCCAAACCATCAACTTATTAACAAAATACCTATTATAAAAAAAAATAATCTAGAGTAAATTTGCTACAAAAAATGTTCTTTACCGTTTGTCTATAAAGTGAACCGTTACGATGCTACGACCATTCAAAGTGGAACCCTTTTTGATTCTTGCGGAAAAGTTATCGAAATCATATGCCTTATCAAAGTTTCTACATGTTATAAATATTTGTCAGCATTCCAGGTGCACAAGCTGTTAACTCGTTACAAGTATAACAGCTTTTCAATGTAAACAGCTGTGGCAGAGTACCTACGATTAGTATTATTATTGGCTAGTATTGACATAAAATCACTCTTTTCCACACCACCTGGCGGTAGAGTAAATGGCGCGTTTTTTTGTAAGTGGTGTCCCCAGGAGGCCTAATCCACTGTTCAAATGTCAAAGTTAGTCGATTTTCAACCGTTTTGATGAAGGCTGTCAGTCTTGATCGTCTGCCTCAATTTCTCCGTCATCGCTTTCATCGTCTGCATCGGTACATTTGTCCGACGTCACAGGGCGCTCAAGAGTAACATCGATGTCTCCGTCACAATCATCCATATCATCTTCCTCGGCAGCATTTGTACATGACCGTCCCATACAATTCATGCAGATTCTGGAGCATCGGAGGCCCGTTTTCCTGCAACCACACGCTGCGTTACATCCTTTCGAACATTTGCAGGACACTGTGTTTAGAAGCGTTTGTGGCGCCAGATCCCTCGTCGTAGGTATGGGAGCCAAACCACATTGAGAATTTTTCCAGCCCCAATCCAATGGATTTGTATCATTTCCATACCATGTTTGGACTTGAAGGTATGTTCTTAAAGTATGCTCACGTGCCGCTGATTCGGTGGGAGGTAGGCTTGCGAGATTAAATCGATGTTTGCTTAGAGATTTTGCATTAAAAACACCTGGAATGCTGACAAATATTTATAACATGTAGAAACCTTGATATGGCATATGATTTCGATAACTTTTCCGCAAGAATCAAAAAGGGTTCCACTTTAAATGGTCGTAGCATCGTAACGGTTCACTTTATAGACAAACGGTAAAGAACATTTTTGTAGCAAATTTACTCTAAATTATTTTTTTATAATAGGTATTTTGTTGATAAAGTTGATGGTTTGGGCGATATTTGCAAAAAAACCGAAAAATGGTACCTTCTTAGGGCCAGAAGGGCTAACGCCGACTTCGCTCGAGGGGGAAAAACTTGGGAGAGTAATATCTGGGTCCAAAATAAAGCGATTAAAGCAATTTCCAGCTTTCCACTAATTATTTCGTTATTGAACTACCTGTCGCCTGGCCTATAAAGCTAATTCAAATAAAAAGTTGTAAAATTGCTCGTTGGAGTGCTGGACACTAATTTTCTTTGGTGGATGGTAATTGTTCATCCTGTGTTGCAACGTGGCAAAACACCACCATCCTATCTAACGAACAACTATTTAAAGTAGAGTATACTTTACAAAATTTGAACCAATACCGGTTTTCTGATTCAATATTATCACTCAATAAAAGTCTGATTAAAACTGTAAATTTTGCACGGTTGAAAAGATGAATATTTCACTCCTGTTAATAGTTTTTTATGTCACTGCCGACCACTTGATTTGATTGGTAAGCAGTAGATTTTAATATAATACAATCAGAGGCGTATAATAATAGAGAAAAAAACGTAACGCGATCAACGAGAAAAAGCGACAATTCACAACATTTTATGTTTTAAAACTAAACAATTTTCACCAAGCTTAACACTCTCTTAATAATATTATTGCCATATTTTCAAAATCAATAAACACTAAAACTGAAAAATGTTGGTGTTTCTAGGGACCATTTCGTATATATCCCAATTTCAATAGAGAATTAATTCTACGCTCTCATTTTACATATGAATCATAGTTTGACTAGTTTGAGGTTCAATAACAATTATTGCGTGAGAAATGTTGGAAATCTTACCCTTAACAACTACATATGAAAAAAATTATATTACAGTTCATATTGCTCTGAAACCGAGCTCGGAACGCAATTCCGCACAAAAAAGTATCACAAATTATCTCAGACTTATAAGTAATTTTTAAAAAATCATAGCATAGTATAAGACTATGTTAGGTAGAAAACTTAAATGTAACGACTAATGATACTTGAGCTGTTGAAGCAGTCAAATAAAAAATTGCAAAATATTTCCTAAATGTCTAACAAAGCACGAACACGCCATTCCGTCTTATCTCCTTGCCAGACCGTGAAAAGAATTTAAAAATGATTGTTTGAACAGAAGAAATTTGGCAAAACGATTGACATACTTTAAAATAGTTTTACGATTATTGGCGGAATTTATATTAAATACCGAGATAAATACGATATTGTTTTTGAACCATTTGTAACGAATTTTATACCATTGTCCAAACATTTCAATGGAGATTTTTACAATATCGTTTTAAACACAAACATTTTGACATATTTTATAAAAATGTTGTCGTTCATCCTATCGTTGACAGTAATTTACGCAATGTTTTTTATATCGGTTAAAATGCAATTTTATCTAATTTTCCAAGCACACTTCTGTAGGTATACCAAGAATTATGTTACCTCACACAGTATCAAAATATATTCCACAATTATTACCATAGTGAGAATCACGAGGAGATTCACTAACTTCAGAGATGCTAATGAAATTGTAACAAAATAGATAAATAGTTATATTAATTTTCCTAATTCTTCTTTTACTATTTACCTTACTGGGAAATGGACGCAGTTCCAGTTTAAATGGTATGCTTTGCTTTTATATTTTAATGCAATTTAACAAACAGGACATCTGAAAATTTTTGTAGTTAGTTGAAATGCCCTCGTAAATGATATGACGTACAACGAAATAAATAAAACTGTCTAATATGCTCGTACATATATAGGGTGTTCCACCTAAGAGGGATTCTTCTGTAACTATGTAACTATAAAATTTATATAAAAATGGTTTTAATAAAAGTTGTCTGGAATCATGTGGGCCATATAAAGAAAAATAATTTTAGCTTTACAGGGTGTTCCATTTCGCGTGGGCGCTACATAACTTTGTTATTTTAAATAGAACACCCTATATATTATTACATTTTTGAATTCCTTGGTTAATATCAGATAGAGTTTATTAAATGTACATGGTGTTTAAATCTTACCGTTTTCGAGATATTCAGTTGTTTTTGAGAAAAATCACGATTTCAGCTCTCTAAATGAGGCTAGATAGCATCTAAACCGTAAGAGTTAGAAACGTGCAGTTTTCACAGTTCGTTTTGGCATAAATTACCCTAACTTGTCATATATGAGCAAAACGTGTACGTTATTCAGACTCGGAAATACTGAGACCTACATTTGATAATCTTACGAGTTGAAAAATTTTTTTTTTTCAAATGGAATGACCCATATTAATTGTCATGGATGAATTCAAAATTGAATGCCCTCTCGACTGATATAAGGTTGTCCATACTTATCTCTAACAGTTTTCCAGAAAAATCAGGTTCTTTTCTAAAGTACGAAAAAGTAGCTATGTAACAGCATAAAGAAGGGTGTTCCATTTAAAATAACAAAGTTATGTAGCGCCCACGCGAAATGGAACACCCTGTAAAGCTTAAAATATTTTCTTTACATGGCCCACATGATTCCAGACAACTTTTATTAAACCATTTTTTTATAAATTTTATAGTTACATAGTTACAGAAGAATCCTCTTAGGTGGAACACCCCTGTATATGCCAGTTTCATTATTGTTGTAACTAGTTGTATAATACTTTGTAACAGTAAAATCGAGAGTAAAATCATCTGCAAAACATCCTGAGATAATTTTAAATGAAATGTTTTTGAAAAGCTATGAAATACTTGCTAATTAGAGGACGAAATACTCAGGTAACTGCTGAAATATTGTTGCAGTACGTTGTGTACAAGTAAAATAGGTACCTAGGTAGCAAAATGTCTAAAATTATGATATGAAGTGAAATTTTTTAAGAAACAGAATACAGTACCATGAAATGATAATTTATGAAAATGTGCAAAACTTGCAGCAAAAGCAATCCATTTCCAAACAGTTCATAACGAATTCTATTTCTATTCTTAATAAATATAGTTTAAAAAACTAAAAAACACGCTTTTAAAGCACATCAAACTAAAAAGTAAAAAATAATTATTAATATAAACTGAAAACAATAATGAACCAAAAATACTAGTATTATTGTGAAAAAAGCGTGGGTTGCTCGATATACGAAAAATATGGCACAAAGCGCCCCACGCTTTTTTCACAATAATACTAGTATTTTTCGTTCATTATTGTTTTCAGTTTATATTAATAATTATTTTTCACTTTTTTAGTTTGATGTGCTTTAAAAAAGCGTGTTTTTTAGTTTTTTTAAACTATATTTATTTTTCACTTTTTAGTTTGATGTGCTATGAAAGCGTGTTTTTTTTTACTTGTTTTAAACTATATTTATATTGCTTATTGATGCTGATATTATAACATATTACGATCCAACAGATATTTCTGAAAAAAAAAAAATTATTTCAACCGTGGGATTTGAACTCACGCCCGAGGAGTCTGTCGTTTCGCATCGACGCCTTAACCCGCTCGACCACCGCTACCTAGCTGACAATCGTGGAATGTACTTACATATTAAGCCTTTCCTCTCACGCAGAGAATACGTGAGGAAATGACTAGCTATCCTGATCAGGATAATGATATAAACTTATCAAATTATTGTATTGTTACCGGTTCTTCGTAAGTGTACAAAGTTTCAATTAAATCTGTCCGTTTAAAGTGGGTCAAAATCGAGTCCAAAGAGTCGGTTACAAACAAACAAACAAACAAACAAACAAGCAAGCAAGCAAGCAAGCAAACATACAGGTGAAGCTAATAAAAGCGTGTTAAAAAAATGCTTATTAATGATAGTATCAGTGAGAAGCGCATAAGAAAATGACAAACTGTAAAATAAATATGGGTCAAAGACATTGTACTGTAACAGATCTTTCCAAAACCCACCTTGCACCTTGATTACCAATAAAAGTTTCTTTAAGGAAACTGCAAAAAGATCCAAATTGCATAATATTCATTGTTCAGTAGGTGTTAAAAAGGTCAGGCAACGTTTAACGGTTTAACTGTCACAGACTCTCTTGCTACAGAAAAATAATTAATTATAAGCCAGCGAGGCCGGTTTAGGAACATGGTTATGATTAATATCAATATTTGAATATACCTAGTAGTTTCTTCTTAGGCCATACATAAAAGATAATACATATTGACAGACAATGTTTCTTAACGCTTTTGTTAAATATTTAAAAACCATAAATGGTAACATAAATGGAAATGGATACTTATAGTAATTTCTTTGTTAAATATGAACTATTTTATATGTAGTAGTAATAGATATTCGAGAAGTGATGCCTTTGTTTCTCTTAAAGGAAGACTACATACTTGTATATGTCTGCACAAAGAGATCAAAAAAATAATGAAAGTATTATTTTCTGACCAAGAATAAGAGAGAAATTTACACACCCGAGGATTACCGAACAACTTGTCTACAATAACGAGAAAAGCCAGCTCATGCATCTAAAATATTCATTGATTTATGTCTTTCTAGAGAAACGTTTCGAAATTTTCAATATTTACTAAACCGGAATTATGGGTCGGACCACCATCATGTTGAAACCAAATGTCACCAAATGTTTCCTCGGCTGTCCGACGATTTTCCGAATAATAATATTGTTGCAGTGAATTCAAGTACCTACTTAGGACCAGTTCAATTGCTTTCTAGTTAATTGAGCATATGTTATTATAATAATATAAAACATTGCATATCTTCAATACTTATACATATATTTAATGTCTCATAGTGCAAAGGCAATAAATAAGCCTGGCTAAGATCATTAATCTTACAGAGACGTACTGGGTATGCATCATATCATAATAGTTGAATAAGTACAATAATTAATAAAAACAAAAATATTTTATATATTGTGATGTATAAGTTTGTACGAAGTCAATTGAAATCGTATAAAAACTAAAAGCCTGCAAAAACCGTCGGCATCTCTTTATTGTACGTGGGCGGAGGTAAATAGAAATGCTTGTCATAAGAAAATGTTATACTTTTTTGAAAATTGTATTAATTTTATTATTTTTTGTTTATTAGATAGGCTATTTTTGTTCATTTCGCCAATAAAATATTTTTGAAATATTATATCAGTTTTAGATATAAAGTCTAAATATTTAAATTTATTGGGTTTAGTTTTAAAGTTAACCCATACTATATTGAAATATGTTATTGCTCAGCAAGGACCAACGAGAAGGTATGAACATATCCTTGCCAGGATGAGGGAATGGGACAGGTTAGATTAGCGAGGGCAACGATGTTATATAGTAAAAAATAAAATTAAAGTTTCTTCTAAAATAAAAAAGGGGGGGGGGGGGGGGGAAAAAAAAAAACCCCCTTTTTTAAGGGGGGGGGGCCGGCGAATATTTAAAAAAAAAAAAAAAAAAAAAAATTTTAAAAAAAAAAAAAGAAAAAAAAAAAAAAAATTTTTTTTAACAACATTTTTTTTTTTTAAAAAAATTTTTTTGTGGGAAAAAGAAAAAATTTTTTTACTCAAAAAGGAAAATTTTAATTTTTTTTTTTTTGTTTAAAAATGTCAGTTTCTTAACCAAAGCAAAGAATTAGTACCACAAAAATAAATATTTGTTTAGATAAAACATAAATAAAAACAAAATTAAAATATGTCTAGAATAAAGTAACTTAAATTAAAATTTATTGTCAACTAAATAAAATATATTCCAAGAAATGTAACAATAAAAAAGTAAACTTCATACCTAATATTATATCTAAATATTTTGTTCTGAAAATATATGTATATTAAAAAAGTTAAAGGCTAAAAAAGTTGACGCGTCCGAATCTTCACTTTCTGAAGAGGAATCATTACAAAGTTGAATTATAATCGGCGCATCTAGATACACTATATGTCTGTTTAGTTTACGTTATTCTCTGATTTTTTCCAAATAATCTACCTGAAGTGCTACTATACGTCGCGATTCCATAATTACCATACGACTGTCAAGTTTTTTATGTTTAAAACGAATTCTAATAAAACATTTCGTAGCGTATCTAAAGAACTATAATTATAATCAGGAAAATCGCTTAATTTTTCTGGAATCATTTTTAACGTAGGAACTATATTTTTTTCATACATATTATAAATTATACGCCGTATTACATCTTTGGTAGCATCATCAATATTTTTTAATTTCATATTTTTCCGTTTCCTATTTGTACCGTGATCTATAACATCTCCTTTTTTAATTACACGATAAATTGTTGATTTTGATATTTTAGTTAATTCGTTAATACGTTCTATTATTTCTTTCTCATATTTTTCACGATTTTCGCTTTTTAAACGTTCATATATATTTAAAATAATGCGTTGACTTTGTACGTGTAAATCTTTATTTTGAAACTCTAAATTTATTTCGTCTTCCTCGACAATAACAGGCTCAACTATTTCGGGATTTTCGGACGTTATTATATTATCTTCTGTTTCAAATGGTCTCCAGAAAGCCATGGTAAATTAGTAAATACCTAATACAATATCTTAAATACCTTTTATGTAGTAATAAATATTTACCAATATAGACACTAAGTACATATAAACTAAACCACACTTGATACTATAATAGGAATTTCTACACTGCACTGGACAAATGTAAAAATAATTAGGTAACATCCGAGTCACGTTGACCACTGACTGATATAAACTCAAACACCCACCGACCAACCGGATTAACGAATATTCTGATCCCAGCCAATCGTTGCCCATCGTCCTCAAAACATAGCCAATGCCGGCACATCTCACAAGTTTCCGTAATTGCGGAGAAACGATTTAATGAGGTTTTTATACTAGTGGACCTGTCCGTTTCTTATCTTTAAAACACGTGCAGTCGTAGATGGTTCATTCGGGCTGATTACATTGCCAGTCTCCGGACTCACCTGCACAATTTCAAATACCATTCGATTCTCGATACCATTGTTAAATACATAGGACAAAATATCAAGTTAAGTGCGCACAGTCCCTGTGCCTTTAACAATGACCAATTTCAATTGACTTCGTATAAACTATATGTTTTTGTACTATTCCGTTCGCTTTAAATTCTTTTTTATGTATTTCCTTATATTTTGTAAGCTTAGTGCTGCACATTATTATTAAACTGTTAAATATGACGTTCACACATGTACATTGTATATCTAAGTAATAACTAATAATAAATAAAAAATAAATAAATAAAATGGAAATAAATTTTTTATTAATACTGGTACACTTTTTAAAAATATGTACAAAACTCACCTTCTTAAGCAAATTTATGAAGTAACTTGGTTGTCGTTATCACTAATTGGAGCACTTCTGTAATAACCTGTGTAGCATCAGATATGTTTCTACAATTGTCTCAGTAAGCAATGTTCGCTGTGGTGAAAAAATATGTTTGTATTTTGAAAAAGACTGTTCGACATCTACGAAAGTAATACAGGCATAAAGTAAAACGCTCTGAACTCACTTAACGCAGCTGTAGATGCACCATCACAAATTTGTCTTAATTTGGTAACATCAGGATCTTTCCGTAATACACTCGAATTTTTCAATAACGGGCTTATTTTTTGCATCATTTATAGTCTGTAGCTGGGTATTTACGTCGTCCACTATTTGCAGCGATTCCACTAACGACAACGAAGTGTTTGCAATTCTTCTATTGCGTCGTATAGTCCTCTATAATTGTTATAAATAGTTTTTAAATCCGTTTCAAGGGAAACATCTTGAAGGCTTGTCTGGCTTTCCTTGATAGCTGCAAGCCTCGTTATGGTTGAACTGTAGTATCACGGCTTTATTTATTGAGAAAATATTCAGGTTAATAAAAGCTGCCTTCAATCGTTCCCCAACGTGTAAGAATCGGGTCTGGTAGTTCCGGAATACCAGGACACAGTGTGTGAAATGCTCGAAGCCGTTTAGAAGATTTGAGAAATACTTCTTTTGTATTTGTTATTAATGCATCTACCTCTGGAAAACATTTTCGAATCGTTTCTGCTACAAGATGGAACGCATGCACTTAACACGTAACATGTAAAAATCTGCAATCGTCTCTTTGGAAGAAAACTGACCCTCCCCAACGCATTGTCGCAGCACCGTCGGTCCGCAAACATCAACACTTGACTTGTTAACAGTACAAATCTTTCGAAAATCTCCAACAGCACCCGCGTAATTGTTTCGCCAGTATACGCAGTTGGTCTTTTGCTAGCTAGTAATGGTGGAAATGTTAGTTTAACAGGGTCAGTACCGTACTATAACATTTAAAATAGATTTTTTTTACAATCTGTCGTCTCGTCAACACATAACCGTGTATTTTTTAATGCACATTTAATTCTATTTACAATGTCTTCACGAACACTTGGTACATATCTACGTAACGATGAACGACTTGATAAATTTACCTGGGGAGTTGTATTTATTCCAGATCTCCCGAAATGCTGGTTTATCCAATATGCGCAGGGGAACATCACAGGCAATCAGCATTAATAGTAAATTAAACATACACTGAGGTTCAAAAGACACGCCATTTTTTATATTTTTATGCTCGGTTGCTATTGACATGAATTTTTTGCAGCCGTATTTACTTCCAGCACATTGAGTCTTGATCACAAACTTTACAAACTATTTCACATCCATCATAGAATAAATCCGGAAATTCACCGATAAATTTATTCATTTTATCAGCGTACGGTCATTGCCTACTCTTTACGCTCAACATTGGCTAATTTTTATTAGTACTCTATGCATCGACCGACAGATAACAACTGAAGTGTGTCGTGTCATCGTCATCGTAAACAAGCGCGCGATGGCATTGGTATTGCGTCCGACCCTGAATTTTCCATCGCTTGGCCAGGCTTAGCAATAAAGTACTCCTTCAGTTGCTTTTTAAACTTGTCATAAACTGAACAGACCGTTTATTTGATTATAAATAAACAAAAAATTATATAAATTGATTATTTCAAAGTAAATGGCAACAGATTATATGTAAAACTTACAATATGTAAAAGACAGCAGCATTTTTTTCATACTGAAAACTTGTCTGAAATTGTACAAATTAAACACTAATCAGTTTGTGATATGAGTGTATTATTAACAATAAACTTTCATTGAGTTAATAATAAAATTAAAATTACATCATTGAGGAAGTTGTCGATTCTATATTTTTTATGTGCTTTTGTTCTTAAATGTTTTAAACGTCACTTTTCAGGATATATTAGGCTGTACAGAATGCAGTTTATTAACATAGTTATTATCACATAATTATCGTTATCATTCAACAACCGGTGTTTACTTGTACTTTTTTTGCATAACATGTATTTAATTAACTTGCGCCCAACGACAATTCAATGGGGCTCATTTAGCATAATTTTTTCATTTCATATTCTGAAAATTTGCACTGTGTTTAGCATGGTGTGCAAAAAATTTCATTTATTAGACATCTCCTTCATATGTAAAAAAAATTGTTAGTCAGAGAGTTGAATAACAATCCGTTGTCGAACGGGACAATCATCGGACCCCATGTACCCTACAACTGCTAGCCGGTAGCAGTGTTTGGTGGCTAACTGTTTTCGTATTGCTGTTTACTATTTTGTTGTGGTAATTATTGCTGTAAAATGGACAATGAACAAAAACTAAGTTCCCAAGTGCAAAAATACTAATGTGACAACGCCAAATGAAATATTTACTTATTTTTAAATTAGTTGGGGTAAGGTCGGCAGAAGGAGAAGACCAAGTTTTAATTAGGCAGCGGTTCGTGCATTTTGACACATCTCAAAACTATTTAAATTAGGTTTTCCTTGTAAACGTATATATTATATAAAAAAGTTAAACATAAACATGAACAGTAAATAAATATAATCAAGGACAATAATATGAACAATCACCATTCACTAGAATAAAGAATTTCATTCTAGTTATGGTAAAAAGCTATGCGTAGAGTCGATCATTTAGACAGCAAAATATGTTGTGAGGATCATTTTAATACAAGTTTTCTTGGAGATTTTAAATAGGGGAAGAAATTATTTTAAATTAGATTTAACTTGAAGAAAACATTGAAAATTATGTACCTATTTCAAGATTAGTAAAAAATGAGACAATTGAAAATTTAAAGACCGGTTTGTTATTCCACATATCTTTGATTGTCACGAAAGCATTGCATAGTGTTATTCCTCGAACAACATTTTAAAAAGACAGAGGCATGGGGTATTGGACTGGCTTCGATTTCCGGAGCTAATTATCAGAATCTTCCTTTATATAATTAATATCACACATTGTTAATGCTACAGAATTAGACCAGTAAAATTAAGGGTTTTTCAAACCGATACTTTCCAACCATTCCCGACCAATACCATTCGATTCAGTATGTTTTTGAGATTCTCATGGTCAATTTTTGCCATACGTTATATGAGCAAGAATTTAATTTATAAACAATTAAAGTTGTGAAAATGATGAAAATCGATGTTTCTGAATGTTCAACTTCAAACGCTGCGAAAACGGCAGCAGATAGAGAAAAATTGCTCAGAACATTTTTCTATAGAGCGTTGAATTCCCTTCAAAAAAGTCCACGACGGCATATCTACGATGAATAGTTAAGGCGTTACAATGGGTTAAATATTTATTATTTTTCTGCTGTATATCAGTCAGCTGTACAAGTAACGCGCATGCGCGATTAACAGACTCGTATGCCGCGTAATGGCCGCCTGCGCAGAACATTTGAAAGTAGACTTGCTGTAAATCTTTCATAATTTTCTTATTTTTACAACGTTAGCAAATGTATTTATCACTTTTTTGGTCTAGATATAATTATTATATACTTTTATGTATACTCAAAGACCTAGAAAATTATTATTAAGTTATAAGATAAATTATTATTAAGTTATGAGCTGATAGATTGATGCTAATAGTCGTCGCAGTTATACACTGTACTGGTTGTGAGCAATTTTACATTATCATTGTGGTTGTGCTGTTGATTAATATAAAATAAACCGATCAAATAATGTCAACTAGAAAGAAAATTGTTTTATATGTGAAGGAACTCTGCAAATGGGCAAGACTGTAATAGTAAAACAAAAGGAATCGAATCGTTTATAGAAAACAGCAAGAAATGTGAGGATAAGAAATGGAATCAAATAGAAAATGTTAATGAAGTTACTGTTCATGATAAGTGTAGAAAAGCGTATTCCTCAAAAGATAATTTGAAGCCCTAGCTCTGGAAGTCCAAAAGAGCGATACCCACGTCGTTTAAATGTGCCGCAATTTAATTTCGAAGAAAATTGTTTCTGATGTGGAAAAAGTGGATACGCGTTGCGTATACAGCTGACCATACGCAGTAGAAAAATAATAAACATTTAACTCATTGTAACGCCTTAACTATTCATCGTATAGATATGCCGTCGCGGACTTTTTTGAAGGGAATTTAACGTTCTATAAAAAATGTTCTGAGCAATTTTTCTTTATCTGTTGCCGTTTTTCGCAGTGTTTGAAGTTGAATATTTAGAAACATCGATTTTCATCATTTTCACAACTTTAATTGTTTATAAATTAAATTCTTGCTCATATAACGTACAGCAAAATTGACCATGAGAATTAAAAAAAGAAAAACTGAATCCGAATGGTATTGATCGGGAATGGTTGGAAATTATCGTGAAAGTGGGCCTGATTTTTTGCTTAATTTGATTGGTCTAAATACCGTAATCGCTCAGTAAACTACTTAAAATCAGCGTGATAATCTTAAATGTGTAGTCCATATACTACTAATCCCGTGTCATATACATATATGTTGTGGGCGAACTAAATTAATAGGATCTACTGACGTCACTCTGGCTTCTTCGGAGAAAACATTTTATTGTTCAAATGTAAATATCTCCCTCCAATTTTCGTTCAATTGTTGAGACAGATTATACATGAAACAGTTTATAAAAAATTGAAAAAATAGGAAAAACAGTTGTTCAGTAAATGAGCCTATTAACCGCCCAATCGCTATATGCCCCTGTTAGAAGCGACCATCACGACTGCTGCATTTCTCCCCTAATACCGAAATAATCATTGACGCACATACATGCATTAGACTTTGCTCATCGACGTAAATAAGACTGTGAATGTATTTTGGGAGTTCATACTAAGTTGCGGATTACAACAATTTGAATTCTGATTAGGAATACATATTATTCGCAAAGAATTTCTTTTGTTTCACCTTTTCTTTTGAAATTAATTTAGCGCTGTAGGTCCCGTCTCTTCTAACAAATAATAAATCCTAGAAAACAACGCCTGAAGAAAATTTTCTAAATACTCGGATCATGTTTTATAATTTCCAACCGATTTAATTAGAAATTTGCATGTAAACCACTGCGGTTAATCATCATTACTTTAATGAACAAATGTAACTTTTGCTAACATAATACTTGTACGATTAATTTATTTTTCCCCACTTTCTAATATCGCATTGCAGGCAACCTTAATTACAATTGTATTTTATTTCCCATAAAGATTAAAAGTAAAAAAAAGCTGCGGGTGACTATTGTCTACACCACATAATCTTTTCTAATTTCTACAGCTTGATATCGAAAAGGTTTCATTTTACACAAAGCAAATACTGTGAATAATCATAGACGGCATAGACTCCCTTAAAAATATCGATCACACTTCGAAGAAAAGCAACTTTGGCCTGTCTCGAAGCTAAAGCTACTTATATATTTTAATTTAATACTTTAATATACAGTAATAGTTTGCAACAATTACAAAAACTTTTGCCAGTCGCGAAAATAAAACTGTTTGCATATTTTAATTTACTATTGTTACGTGTTTGCTATCCACACAAACGCCTATACTCGTATATTCGTTGACTGAAAGTCCAGGTAACACTTACTCACTACTTTATTTACGAATTACCAATTAACAACAATAGATTAAGTACTGTCTTAACTATAATCACACTTGAACACTTATACGTCTATTTCTTATTTCTTCTTTACTCGTTCACGTTCAACTTCTCTCGGCCCACCGTGCGTCTTATTATACATCCATTCACACGGTCTAGAACATTTCAGAATATTCCCGGCCGTTCTCGTACAACTCCAGTCTCATCTAACCAATCTACACAGTCCAGTGGCGTAACACTATTTTAATATGCAGTAGAAGTGTGCAGCAATTGCAAAAATTCTTATTGTGAGGAAATATTTAAGAGCGCTCTAGAGTCACCAGGCAACCCACCATTACATAAGAACGTAATTTTCAATATCCTCATTCCCTGCCAAATACAAAATTACGTTCTTGTGAAATGTAATTTTGTTTTTAAAATAATCTGTCCACATGGCAATGAAGTTGTAAAATATAGGAAGTTTTGTCGTTTTTGCATAAATTTATATTTACAAGATTTATGGGCAAAAATTGGGTTAGGTGTATGGTGGGTTGCCTGGTGTGTCCGGAGCACTCTTAAGATTAGCGATTCATACTTTGTTCCCAAATATAAGACATTATTAGAATATTATTAAGAATATTAGTAAACACTACTTTGGTCTCTAACTTATTTCTTCTTTACTTGCACAATTCCAAATTAATACTGAACTCCTGGACCAATTGTGCACCTTATATATCCATCTTTGTGCAATCAAGAACTTTCTTGACTATTCCTGACCATTCTGGAATAATTCTATAAGTTCTATCTTTATAAGTCAGACTAACTTGGCTAGTCCATTGTCGTAACACTGTCCCTTCCTTAAACCGCCTGAAGTTCTGATCAGGCAATTCGTTGTTCACGTGCACATATTTAACTAATCTCTCAAATACACCACCTTAATCATTGATTTTCGACTTTGTTGAATTCGGTATAAAATGTCGCTTATTCTGTGGCGAAATTAACTGATTTCTACTAATTATAAAATGGAGTGTTCTAGAATCTTCATGAAATGGCACTATCAAGCCTCAATTCACGTATTTTTCTATACTTTTCAAATAAAATGTTCTAGAAATTTTCAGAAATTGCACTAATAAGTCTAATTTTAAGTCTGTAATCCGTTCCTGTTGACACAATTCACGTATCTCCTGTGGTTTTCAAATAGAATGTTCTAGAATTTTCACAAATCGTCACCTACAGTCTTGTTTTTTTGTCCACAATACTTCATTGTTAAGAGAACTCTAATGTTTTCTTTGATTCTCAAACAAAATGTGCTAGAAATTGCTCAAGATGGCACTATCAGTCTTGTTTTCAGGTCTAAATACGTCAACGTTAGTGGCACTCGCGTATCTGCAGCGGTTTCTAAATAGAGATGTTTTGAAAACTTCTTGAAAATCCACTTTAAAGTCAATACTCGGTCCAGAAACAATCCGCACACACACTGTTCTGTAGCTTAATTCACACTGTTACCACAAATTCCTGAGAAGAACACTATATAACCTTCACGAATAATCCAGAAATATTCTTTTCCAATCCACTTTCGACATCAAATTGTTACGTGTTTGCTATCCATACATACACCTCAAACCGTAGATTCAATTGAAAGTCCTAGTAACACTTAATTACCGCTTTAGTCTCTAACTTATTTCATCATTACTCGCACAATTCCAAATTAATACTGAGCTCCTAGGTGTCAAACGACTAATCGAACAGAGATAAAGCACAACACATATCTTTGTTGTTCAAAATGAAATAGTATTAGTCCTCAAAATCAGATTGGAACTTTTGCCACTATCTTGAAGAGACGGAAGCCGGAAGGACTTCTGTCTGCTTTTTAGCTAAACAATGCATTAACGTATTAACTGAGATATGCTGGGAACTCAGATGCCCAAAAAATTAGTATAGGTACTCTTCTTCGTCAGCAGCATATTTGTTTGTAAAAGCTTTTCCACCATTGTTGCGGGATTTGTGGTTAATAAAAGAAGTAAATTCCATTTGTAATATCATATACCTATCTGTATAAGATGGAACATTTTTGTACATTTTCCTTTTGGTCAGCAGATATGTGTTTGTAATAGATATTTACGCACCAAGAGCGGAAAGTGATTCTTTATTGGGAAAGCTGTTAATTTCCAGGACGAGCTATAATGAGCTCTGGACACCGTTGAGCTCAGTAAAGACACTTTTCGGATGTGTTGCGTACCATACTTTTTCTGCAACCATTCTTTCTAATCTCAAAAATGTTTTTAACTTGAAATCTTTTGCAAACAAAATTCAAACATTTCAACTGACATATATCAGACCCTTACCTTAAAAAATACTGGATTAATGATTTTTAATTGTTATCAAATACTGTTGTATATCCAAAGTGATATAAGAGATCGGTAAAGATTCTACTGATCCTATATGTCACTTTACCGGACTAGATGTATTTTCTACTCAAAAAATTGTCCAAAAATATTAACTCTCGAGGCTATAGACAAAGACTGCTATATACTTAACAATTTGTTAAAAGAAAATATCAATAAAACTGATAAAAAGAAACACTAGCAATAAAAACAGTTCCCATGAAAAAAGGGAGATGTAGCCTACTTTACACAATTATAAAATACAGTTAGTGGTATCATTAGAAGTTTAAGAGCAAATTAATATTAAGTATTATGATAAAAAGAGAGAAATACAGAAATCACGAAGATATAAATGTTGCAGATCGCCTACGTCGTGATTTATTAACTCTGAGGAGATAAAGATACAGTTAGTTTTAACTACAAACGTTTCGAGGTGATGATTCGCAAAAAGAAACAAAATTATGGCCTATACAATCATTTATAAACCAGTCAAGTTGTTTAAATTTATAGTAAGTAATTTATTGCTATTAAAATTTTACATAATATTTATACAAGTAAAAATAATAAGGTAACAAATACTTAGTGCAAGTATTTACTCATGGTTATATGCAACAGTAAAATAATAAAACAAACAACGTAAAAACCATACAAACATAAAATAAATTAAATGTAATTAATAATACCAACGAAGTATTAAAATATTAAATGTATCAAAACATGTACATATGAATTAAATGGACAGCCATAATAATAAAAATTATAAGAGTAGAGAACTATTCATTTCAGAGAAATCATTATGTGGATACTCTTCAATTATGCAATAGAACTAGATTTAAATAAAAAAATCATTTGGTGATAGTTACCATATTCAACCTAGCAGAGTTTTGGGGTCAATAAATTCCTCTCATTGATTTTGATTTACCTCGAGGTAGTCTCTTAATACATATATATATAATTTATACCTCCTAACCACAGGTGTCTGCCATTGATTAAGTCCCATTTCTTTTTTCTATCACCTCTTTTAGGATTGGAACTTCACATGTCAAAGTTTTATTAACAACAATCAACAGATTATTAGTAAATCATTTATATAGATTAAAAATATTAGCGGTACAGGCACTGATCTTTGAAGAACTCCGTACTTATTAATGAGTTTACTGGTTATATTGTTATTATTTGGCACATATTGCATGCGATGCTGTAAATAAGACTTCATTAGCCCAATATTATTACCGCAAAATATAGTATGGGTTATGATTAAAAACAAAAAAGAACTGGTTTAATGCTTTATACATTAATCTGTTGTTGTGAAATATGGAATTGTATTATATAATTCTTATCATAGTATTATTAGCTAGAAGTGTGAAACTTACGAAATACTTAGAAATACCTCGCCAATTACCTATTAAACATATTTATTTCTGATAATTTATTATTCAAACTTGTTTATCTCTCAGTTTATCGGCTGTTATTTGTCCTTAACATATTTTTTTCAATGCATAAGGTATTTTGCATAGTGTACCAAGTTTGCCGTTTATTTCACTTCCCAAAGAATTAAAATTATGGAATGCATAACAGAAATTGTTTCTCATTTTTTTTTCAAAATTGGTGTCACGTGTCAAGATACCTGCCTCCTCGGGTCCATTCTCGAGTCAAGTTGCTGGGATTTTTCTAAAACAGAAATTACTCCTACCATACTCGGATACTGGGATTTTATGTCTTCCGTTGTCTCTAATATGTGTAAACTCCATTTAACAACAAGGTGTCTCGAAGACGTCTTGACAAGAAACAAGGAGTTGTGATTATCGTGTTTCCTTTATTATTTCATTAAGTACCAGGTAAACTGGATTTACTAATTATTTCTAATTCAACCCCCAATACTAAAAAGCCATACATTCCTGGTACTATGAACTGTTCTATTTTCTACGTGAGATTGGGGGATTAAAATCTGCACTCTAGACTTATTTATTTATATTAGATAATGAAAATAGACTAACAATTCTAAAATATCAAATCCAACTGTTTGTGAGACACGTACCAATACCTTTTAGCTGATATTAGAAAATATTGAATTGGGTTTACTGGCGTAGCACAATTAATTGCATTTTGGCATGCTAGAAAATCGAGGTAACTCTGAAAGTCAAATAGTGTATGTCAGGTGAAGGGAACTAGGACTACCATGTTACATGTTTCTACAAAGGAAATGCAAACTTTTTTTTTTGAGCCAAATGGTGAAGTAAATTTAAACAACACTGGTTAATTGAGTTATACCATGTAGACATTTGGCCCTTGTCTAATAATAATAATTTGGAGATATTCGCTTCTCCTAATAATCGTGTACACGAGAGCTCAAGCCTACCCTGATTTCCGAACTGAAGACCAGACGACCTGTCAAAAAGACGTTAGCTGAGCAGCTGGCAGGCCAAATGACAAGGCGGTCATTCTGGGTTCTATCCGTCTGCTTAGGGCACACGATTCTGGAACTACAGTCACTAACTACAATATGATAGGTAGTGGTGAAATTTTAAATGCAACCAATTTTATAGTTCTAATCTGATAACACTTTGAGTTAAGAATTTTTATGGTTTTTTCACAGTGTGGTTTAAAGCTAACATGAAACAGTATGTGACTCTCCTTCTTTAAGGTTACATTATTAATTTTAGCAAGAGGGGATGATACATTAATATTTTGTCTTGTATGGAATCTTATAAATTTTGTTTTAGACTTATTAAGATATAAATAGTTGCCATTAAACCATGCCATTAAGTGACCAATATTGTTGTTAATATTATTTTTCATAATTGCGTCACATTTGTCTCTGAATAAAAGGGTGGTATCATCTGCATAGAGATTTAGTTTGACATTACTTAGACTTGACGGTAAATCGTATATGTATATTATAAACAAAATTGGCCCAAATATGGAACCTTGCGGGATTCATGTGTTCATAAATTTCATTTTTCAAATACCCTCAGAAGAAACAACTGAGTGAGGTCAGGATATCTAGGTGGCTATTGTGTACAAGTACCACTAGCAGCAAAGCAAATTTACCGACCTTGAAAAAATAATTGCTTGCGCCACCGTAATTTACAAATTACAGTGTCTACTGCAAAATTCAATTCTTTGTTGTAACGTGGTTACTCTCGATATATAACTTGATATTGTGAATATCACCACATGATCCGACATAAATATCTGTTTCAATTTAGTATGTTCGGCAAAAATTGTGACAAAATGTCTGCAAGCAAGTAGGATTAATACCATAAAATGAAAGTATCTTATCAATTTTTATGATTAATTTCTCCCTGCAAATCTTGTTTAAATAAAGTGACAGATATTCATCCTAATGAACAGAAAGTCCTTAAATCTGAACCTAAAACTACATGATTGATTTGATATTCATACTGATAATAATATTATTTGTATAAGGTGTCAGCACCACCTTAGATAACATAGACACATTAGCATATCATGCAAACAACAGTGAGTAATTCACCGAATATTACTTATATAAAGTAAATTTGATACATCCTGGCGATACTAAAATAGATGACTGAATGAAAATATACCTTACAAAACGATTCTTAGAATCATACTTCTAAGAAAGTTTGTTAAATATTTACGTTGTGATTGATATGAAAAAAAGAAAATATTAAATTCGGAGGCCATTCTCTGGAACTGAAAGGGCACCTTCAACTGCATCGTTGCGTTGGTCAGAAATCGCAATGGAATACTTTTTTTATACATAGTCCAAGAAAGAGAGACAATTCCCCTATGTTAAGTTGGCAATAATTAGGTAGTGACTGAATATATTTGGAAGTTGTTCAGAATTAAAAACTATATAAATATAATGATCCAAAGTTTCAGTTGTGACGGGCGACAGGACAAGTATGCAAAAAAATTAAGAAACATTTTAAAAAAGATGCGCCGCGGCCCTTCACCCAAATGTCTGAGAGAACCGTAACATATTCGTCAAAATTTTATATGACCAAAGTTGTAGAGGACAAAAATCCTCCTGAAAAAAGTCCCGGATGGTATATATTTATCTTTCATAGTTTAGCCGTGAGCTGCGCTCAAAGTTGTGTAACCAAAACCCGTGGCGCGCGGGAGCGACTGTATTGACGCTTTTAGTTGTTTAATTCATTATGTACATTTTGTAACTATTGAATTGAGTCCAAAAAATTCATGGATATTCTACGCATTGTGGAGAAATTTTCCGCAATGAAAAAAATGTTTCGACTAAAAAATTTAAACCCCCCCCAAAAAAAAAATTTTTTCTTTTTCATCGAGATTTCAGCAGAAAAAAAGTTAAGATATCTTGGAGATTATTTGTTGTAAACCAAAAATTATACTGAGTTTTTAATTCTGCTCAACTTTTCTTGGACTAACAAGCTGATATGGTACATGACATGACTGCAGTGACTTTTTTTACCCTAATTTTGTTTTTAGAGATTTCGCACACGATGAAAATCTAGGCGTGACTTCCTTACTTGAACAAAAGATGCCTTCAGCGTAATGTATAAAATACGCACAAAGGTTAAGAACAATTAAATATACCCGCAATATACCACTGATACTGGATTAAGATCCCCCTAAAAACTGGTGGAAACAACGCGTTCATTGCTTCTGAGTCTTTAGTCCTGACACACTCTGGATTTTTGTAATTGGTGGGATCTCCAATTATATGTCTTTTCAAATTTAATTTTTTATGTTATGGACACAAGTCAAATAGAATAAAGGCAAATATCCAAATTATTTGCGTTACAGTACAGATGTAGTCTATTCTGACAATAATAAAAGTCACTGACATTCTTGGCATTTATTAAAGAAAATATTTCATTCAACCATCGTGCCCAACGGCCATTTTTGTGGACATCCGCAGTCTTGACTTCAAGGTACCAAAATAAAATCTAATTCATCGATAACCTAATAGGATTTTTTTACCATGCTTTAGACTTGGACAATAATTCTTTAATGGCAAAAGCGTATTTTGCTGGGGATTACGATTAAAAAGTAAGGGCAGATGTTGTCGAGTCGGATAATTCGTGAAATACAACAGTGAAAGGCAACGAGCATAAAAATAGAAACACCTGGCACACGTCAGATTTTCAAAGCGCCCTTAATGGCTTTCGGGGAACGGCCCGATCACGTGCCGAACACATGCCATTATCGATATAGGTGGGAGGGTTTTAGCAGTTTTTAGATCCACTTGAAGGGTAAACCTGCAGATATTTTTATGCACGTCTTTAAAGTGGTAAAACATAACTGGACAAATTAGGCACAATAGAAGAATAAGAATATATTTTTTAATATACAGTGTGTCCCTTTCTTTTAAGTCCGACCACCCTCATGTCTTCGTTATTGTACTAGATATGTTAGTCAAATTTTAGGGACGTATATAATGATACAAACTAATTTCATTAGTACTACCATAATATAAGTGAGATTTTTGCATAACCCATATTAGCGACAAATAAATAAATACGATTTCAGAGTCGTATTCTCCGTACCTAAAAACCCTTTCGTACTAAGCCTCATAAAATAATTTAGATTTTTTGTATTTTTTTAAATGTATCGAATAATTGAGTAAATACAAAAAATATATTTTTCGAACACATCATCAGTCCAAAAACAACTTTAATTATCTTATAAGTATAATTTTTGAATTAATCCTCCTAATCGAATACATTTTTCAATAATTTCTTGGCACGCTTGACATACTCTATTAACTAACTCGACTTGATATCTTGGTTTATGATTTTTGTAAACTTTTTGTTTGAGAGTTCCTCATGAATGAAAATCACAATAGGCCAAATCCGGTGACCAGGTCGGTCACTCGATCAATGGACTATTCCTTCCATCTTCCAGGGAAGTCCTAAAAACTTTCTGAAATCATATTCACCGTATCTTTGTCGCTAATATGGGTTTTGCAAAAATCGTAGTATGCGCGTGTTTAGAGGGAATTCCTTTCCAGTAGTACTAATGATGTTTTATCACTAAACTTTGATTCACATCTCTATTATAATAAAGGAGATATGAGAGTAGTCGAACTTGAAACTGGACACACTGTATTATTTACACAAATTAGCAAATTACGAAATAGTTAAAAATTACAAACATTTTTTCAACAATCAATCACCAATATATATTAACAAACATATGAAATATGACAACACAAGTTAGGCCATTGAATAGCATACATTATTTCACTAGTCGTTTACCTGACGACAACTATGCACTATTGTGAATTTATGTAATTTTTATTGCAATGCAAAAAAAATTAAAATGGCAATCACTTATTGATGTTAATTGCATATAGAATCGTATACAATAAAAAAAACTCTCAATATACATACCTGGTGTCAATGAAATGTGTCAGCCCGCCATTTTTTCAAAATTGGAATCAAATTTCAAAAATTCACGTATGAGAAGTAAATGGTCCTATTTTGACGAACATATATTATTAATACAACTTCCGGTTTCATCGGAAAATCAACAATTTTGTATTTTTAAATGGAACACCTTAAAAAAAAAATTTTTCTTAACCGCCTCTTAAGTCATCGAAGTAACTCCCAGAAAAACCTAGGATTTTGTGTTGGGTAAAGAGAGACAAGGCCCTACAGTTTTTTATGGTGTCTGAACTACATTTAGAACATTGACGATTCTCTCTCATTTTTTTGGGAAAATAAATTACAAATAACATTTGCATTAAAATAATTTGCAAATAAACTAAGTTGCATTTAGAAATAAATCAGAATTTATTCATAGAAACAAATCACGAAAGAACGTAATCACAAAAACTTTATATATTAACTAAATCAATTGAGAACGATTTTGAGAGGAGATAAATTGGTATTTTGGGCCTAGGCAATAACTGTAAACTAATGCAAAGAAAGAGAAGATTTCCCTGGAAAAAAGTTATAAAAAATGTAATGTGTCTCTTTTTTTATATTGTCAGTGTAGTAAACATGGTGGAATAAAAAAAAAAAAAAAAAATTTTTTAATTTTTATTTTAAAAGTGGCCCCCCCTCTTATTTTCAAAAAATTAATTTTTTCAAGAGTTCCCTCAAACAATTATCTAACTGTTGTTGAGTTATTTCATTTATAGTTCTTCTGAATCGTGCTTCTAGTTCTTCCCAAGTGGTTGACTATACAATGTAGACTTTATCTTTCAGAAAACCCCAAGTATGGAAGTCCATGGGTGTTAAGTCAGGTGACCTGTGAGGCCACCTGACCCGGTCCATTTGTACCAATCCATTGATTCTCGAAATTCACATCTAAATAATTGGTAACTATTTGGGCATTATGAGGTGGAGCCCCTCCTGTGAAAAAAACAGTCGATCTCTGGCCTCTCTTGACGATTGATTCATAAAATCATTGTTAATATTAGCCAAAAAGTCCAGATATCTCTTGGAAGTTAACTGATCATCAAAAAATATTGGAAGCAGCAACACATTGACAAACATACCCAACCAAACCTTAAAACAAGTGGTTTCCTTCTCTAAATAGATGTTGATTTTGTTGTACCCAGTATCTAGTATTTTGCCGGTTGAATAATCCCAGATTTGTAAATCTTGATCATCAGAAAATAGTACTTGCCTGGAAAAATCATTATTTCTTCTAATGTTAGTTATAGCCCAGTTACAAAATTCCACTCTTCTTTCAAAATCTTCTCCATATAAATGTTGATTTGCTTATTTGATATTTAAAGATTTTGTAATTGTGTTTCTTTAAAATCCTTCTTGCAGATTCGTGGTTAATATTTAACTCATCACCAATTTTCCGGAGGGATACAGTCCTATCAATTTCAACAAGGGCTAATACATTTACGTCAGTATCCCCCTTTATTTTCATCATTTACCGGGTCAATTTTTCTAAAATGAGCCTCTAGTTTTATGAAATAATTTTGCGGCGGATGTCTTCTGATTGGAAAACGTTGTCCGTAGTTTATTGCAGCAGCTCTGGAATTTTTCCGGAATTCGCCGTAAATTAACATTTCGACTTTTTTCATTTTGTGTGTACATTTTAAATGGATATTGAAACAGTAAACGCAAAGAAGCAACAATCAATTAGGTAGTTATTTAAAAACTGACAGTTGAAATAGTATTATGTGATTCTCATTTATTTCCAAGGGCAACTTAGTTTTAAATTTGCCACAATTCATTTATAATGAAATCCCTTATACTTACACAAATTTAAAGCTTACATTATGACGATTCCTATAGGGAAGGAAACAATAGGGGATACTATTTGAAAAAATTAGTAATTGTCGCCCAGAAATCAGGAAAAATTATTTTGAATTTGTTCAGATAATTTATGTATAATAAAAAATATTCGCTTCATATTGCACCCCATTGTCAAAAATTAACCATATTATGATATCCAAAGCCTGCTTGGAAATTTTTCATTATACAAAGAGTTTCAATTAATAATTTTGAATTTCATAAACAATTTAAATAAATCCACCATATTTGAGGGTAATGTCAAAAATTTTAATTTATTGTATAGAAAATTTCATGCATAATCAGAACAATCTCATTTACATCTCATACGCGAGTTTTAAATTTGAAAATTTTATTTCAATTTAAAAAAAAATGGCTGACTGATACATTATCTTGTTGACTGACACCCGGTATGTAGTGGTGCATCCCTAATATTCTTTAGAAGTGCGTAGCTATTTCGGTATTTTTAATCTCATCAATACTGTTTGTTGATTTGTGTACGAAAAATCTTGGTAGAAGTGAGACCTGTACAACCTTAAAATTTGTCTGCAGTTATTGGTTTGCGGCATATTCGCACCTTCAACTTTATCAACTCTATATAATTATCTAATTATTTATCTCTCTGAAAATAAGAAGTAAATCAAATATTTGCCATAGGCATAGGCTTGGGTACATTACGGTCGACAAACTATTTCCTAGAGGGCTGTTGAGACTAACACGACAAAACAGCTGATAACTGCAGATACCCCTTGTGGCCACAACTGCCGGCTAATTAGATATTTATCATTTTTTAAAATAAAATAGTAAACAAAACAAATGCAGCGTTTTTTTGGGAAAAAGAAACTCCCAAAATAATATTTTTATTCAGGAAAGAAGCGATTGGGAAAGAAAATTTCGATTGAAATAATGTCAGATGTACTCTATATATAATCTGACATTTTAAAAGCCTTGGTCGTGGATTTCTCAAACTCGTCATGTATGCAATGAAGTAGATAAATTGAAAACATCATTGCCAAGTACCTACTTTCATAATCGACCAGTCATGTGTAGATTGTACTAATTTTTCTAAGACTGCCGCATTTGCTACGGTATATGGTGAATTTCGCAATGTCGTTTTTTACCAAGTGTTAAATTTAGAATTTCAAAATCTACCATGTATAATCAGATTTGAGTCGAACAATCAGTGACGTCGTCAACAAACGGATAAAAATTGTTAAAGGTTATATTGTGAAAACCAGTGAACAAGTGAAATTATTGCTTTTTAAGTTGTTATTGTGATAAATACTGTTTATATTTTCTTTTCACAAGAATTAAGTTTTAATAGTACGAGGTCAATGTCTAATCATTAATTATTGTAAATATACAAAGTTGAATATGTGGTAGGTTCCTTGTGAAACATCTTGAAAATAATTATTTTGAAGAAAAACACTGCTTTTAGATGTTTCAAAAATGTAATTATATAATTATATACAAAGTGTTTCACTTAGGAGCAGACAATACGCTCATAAAATTCAGTTCAGTTTTTTATATTATTTTTTAACATACCTACTGGGGAGAAAGTATTTTTATGGTGTTTTAATGTATTCAAAATATTGCTTTAGTATACATATTTTATATTATAACCTCATCTAGCCACGAATGTGAAGGCCATTAAAAGAAGAAGAAGATAACCCTATTTATTAAAACAGCACTCTCTAAGGCAATGCTTTCTAAAAAGCATTTTTATTGAGAGATTTTGGACAAGTTTTTAAATTTATCCACGATCCATCAATGGATTTAAAAACTCGACTTAAATAAATTCGATAAATTGTCAGTAATAACTGATTTAGAGAATTGACGTGTTTTCTGTCATATCACACTTTATTATGGCATTATTTGCTAAAGACCCCAAAGAATACTTACTTTCTAGACAAAACATTTTTATAACTAGTTATAAAGGGTCATCAGTACAGACCGGATTTTTAGGTTTTATGATTTTAATAATTAAAATCATAAGGATTATTTGGCATAAAGCCTTTTTAATGCCTTCTTTGTTTATAATGATGAGTGTTAAATGTTTGATAAAATATCAGCTATTTTAACTGGTGACATTTTACTGATTTTGACATAAATTCTAACCTTACATCTAAATTGAAATATACACCCATAACAACAGTTGATGATGATAGAAGTTTTTCTTCTTATAAGAATATCTTAACCGAAATAAAACAAAATAATTATACAATCAAAGGAAAACATAATTTCCAAACCAAATATAGCTGGTCCTTTGCTTGGCTTTATGGCCAGCTGGTTGCAATGGCGTCAATTAACTTTGAATATACCGTGTGTAAAATGCCAAATGTAGCCAGTTAGGAAAACAATACGAGCGATGACTAAGAACTATGATGAAATGAAATATCCTAAGACACACCCAGTGACCACACCATTACGGTTACTTCCATATCGCTTGTTCAATCGGGCTCTGTTATAATTTGGCCGCATTTTGCATTTTACACACGGTATAAAATAAAAAAAGGAGACGTTTGTGTTTTAAATTAAGTGTTGATATGAAAATCTCAATTACTTTTAATTTTAATTAATAACACACTATGACAAAGTAATTTGGTTTTTGCCATTCGGAACAATGGTTTAATTTTAATTTTATTTTATTTCTTCGTTTAGTTTTTTCAACCATATCATGCAAAATATATGTTAATACAATTCGCCCATTTAGAGAAAGCCGAAAAGGGAAAAAAACTTTCTTTTCTTAGTGGGTCGTTTTGATAACTAAGGTACATCCCTTTAAAATTTCAAGGCTCTAGCTGTTACGAGTGCCAATATATTTGGTTTTTACGATAACCTTGGTTAACAGGAGCCAAGGGGACTATCTCTCTTTACGACTATCGCATCACTGTAGGTCTGGACCGACCTCGTAAGATGTGGGCCTGCTTCACCGGTAACCTCATCCGCAAGTACGAATGGTGTGGTCGTTTTGGCAGACTTCCGCCAGTCTTGGCTTGTTGGACTCCACCGACTGAGACCTTTCTCTTCTGGCGCTCTTCTTTCTTCGTTGGCCGCTAGCTCCCGGGAACGTCGTCGTGTCGAGAGCCAGAGCGACTGTTACCGTCCCTGCCCAGGGTTTTAATCGATGTTTACTGCCGGTTACAGGATGCAATTGCAATCATGCACCGGCCGTACGTTGGAGTTAAGAGTAGAACTTATAGCTCAGGGTGCGCCCCGCTTTGGGCCCGCTCATGGCTAAAGCAGCACGGCTCCGATTAAGCGATTTGGCCAGTTTGATGCCGCATGGTAGGGAACTCTATCTGTTACAATTTGGGCTCTGTGTTGATGAGTCAATGAGCATATCTAACTTTATATATTTAGATTTTTAATAATACTTTTTTATTTGAAATAACGTATTAAATACATGAAATGTGCAACACCATTTTTTTTTTTTTTGTTAAATTGTGATGTTTTAAATGCTTTTATAAGATGTCTTGTTATTATTTATCAGGTCTTTCGTTAACAATGAATCCACTGTATCGTAATGAATGTATCGTGGACAATTTTTCAAACATACTGCTAGTTTATTGAACATTGCGACAATGATTCCATTAGAGGTCCAAATAATACAGAATACAGATCATAGATTATTTTATTACAATGTTAGAATTATTGAAAGTTTTGCTAATACGGATTTCTACATCGCTAGAGAAAAATTCATCTCAATGTAAAAAAAACAGATGTTTTACAATAATTAATTGTTGAACTTTTAAACATTTTAATTATTGAACAGGTTTGCCACCAAACCTGGAACCATTATAAGCCAAGATATGAAATTATAATGCGCAACTGATATATTTTTTGAGAAATCGAACAAATTGTCTTGATTTTTAAACGATAATTTATAGAATCCTTGATTGTAAACAGTTAAGCTTTGTAATAGTAGCATGGCCAACTCTGTATATTTTTTTCTGTATATCCGGCCACTTATTCTCAACTCAAACGGATTTGTTTTTTAACATCGCCTTCTTAGAATAAGACTAAGAATAACAATAGCAAATTATCGAACTTAAACAATAAACCGATTATATTCGGTTATATAAAAAATATAAGAACAATAACGATAGAATCGATAATGTTCCGCAACCAAGAATTTATTGTAGCACTCGGAGAAAGCGTACGTTTGTTTATCGTTACATAATCCATGGTTTAATCTACACTAGGATTAATCTAGCCATCTGTCAACGTCACTTAATTCCCACGTATCTGATGACTTATGCACCTATGCATTTCAGAAAATTATTACATTTTATGGTTGTTTTTGGCATTCCTAATGAAGACGGATGGCGGAAGGCTCCAATAATGTTCGCGCACATTCCTCGTACAACTTAAATGGCCTGAAAAGGTGAATGACTCGACGTGTTATGAATTTTTTTAATTCCTCCTTATCTGTTCGCTACTTGTCTTTACCGGGTGGACGCTCGATGTTGCGGATAGTTTCCTTTGTTTAGTATCTTAGCGGAACGGCACGAATAAACGACAAAATTAAATAAACAAAGCGTTAAAAAAATATGCAGTAGCTGTGTCAGTTAATCTTTTATTTACCGTTGGTTTTATCTTCCAGAACTGAAAATCCACACCGTTTGGAATCTAGCAAAGGTGATTATTGTATGTACCTAATCTTTGAATATGAACTGAGATTATATACGCAGTACAATTATGATGGTCAAAACTTTATTTTTCTTTAAGATAATTCACAAAAAAATTGTGTATGGACAGTCAAATAAATATACAAATTAATAACTTAAGGCAAATTACAAATATACATGAACATACATACTCTAATAACACACATACAATACTCTAAAAACACTTATCTAGTAAAAACTCATCCAATATATTAATTTTTATACAATTCTTTATATACGGATAAGTGATAGAAAGCTTTCAGATTTAAACAATTTGGAGTTTGTACGTGATCGAAAATTTACTATATGATATGTCAAAGTCGTCTTATTGTCTGGTGTTAATAGCATGTATGTTTTTATTCAGGATAAATTTGTTTTTGTTACTAAAGACATAAATACAAAACTCGAACATTAATTTAGAAGGGAGTGTCAAAAGTTTACGATTTCTAAAAGTATTTTACAATTTTGACAAATATGACGTTAAATTAAATGATCCTACCGAACTGATTTAGGCAATTGCAGAGTGTCATCATTTTAAGATCCTCATTCGATTTCATTGCTTAATTTTTCAAATAAGAAAAAAATTCCAAAACTGTACTTATGTATTTTTTTTCTGAGGAATCCAAATTTGAAAAGGAGAAACAATTGAACGTCAAATAAAAAAAAAGAGGGGAAAAAAAAACAAAAAAAAAAAAAATGGGAAGGGGGGGGATTTAACCGGAAAGGGACATGGGGAATTCCCCCGGATTGTAAACGTACAACATAATTTTTACCGATTTAACCAGGAATTACTAAATTTTTTTGGGGTTTTACCTTCTTGGTAAACCCCCTTTTTCTTTTAGTTTTGAGGATTGAAATTTGGAACATCCTATATACTTAATAAACGTCACTTTTTTACATATAAATAATTTTTTTTACTTCCGGTTTAACCGGAAGTACTTAACACTAACTTTTGATTTTCAAATGGAACATTCCGTATATTATTGCATTTTTTGAATTCTGTATAATTTTTGAATCCAATAATACCACATAAATGACATTTCAAACATCAGTATTTGTTTTAATTTAATTTTTAGTTTTCCATTCAAGTGTGTCATGACATGACTTGTTCCGATTTATTCTAATTGATCCGTGTAATGCTAGAAAAATCGAAATCCCGTGAAAAATACTAAATTATATGATTTATGAGTAAATAAAGTTCACCAAAATGGTTTTTGGGACGAAGCACAATTTTTTCAAATGGAACCATATTGGTACCGTGGTACCATTTATTAGTACTATTAATAAGGAATTTATTCAAATGCATTATTAGAATGTGCGCTATACAATCAAAATAACAGCTAAGAGAAAATAAGAAAATACAATTTTGTTGTAATTAAATGATAAGAAGTAACTAAGGAGTTTCAGGCAACGGGAACCGATGAATTGACTAGACTTGGAGGAACTTTGTCTCGGGTCTGAGCCTGTGTCAGGCATTGAAAAAAGGCAGGTCACAACGGCCCTCAATGAGTGGGCCCAAGAGACACTGAGGAAGCACTGGAGGACCAACAGGGCCTGCAGGCATACTCGAGATTTTGTGACGGGGCCGAAAGTCGAGCGGTCTTGTTATTGGACCAGAGCCGGAATACTCTGAATCTTTTAATCGGAATTCTGACAGGCATCTATGATTGATAGGTATTGAGGAAGACCCTTCACGTCCAGGATGCGGGAGTGGTGAAGAAACGTCTTACTACCTCCGGAACAAAACCAAATCAAATCAATTTATTAATAAAGTTAATCAACAATTCAGTTTTCTTTACAAAAGTAATGTAAACATAGGAAAGGGGGCCAAGGTGGAAGGAGGCTGGGGCTCTTCCTCCACCAGAACCTGGACAAGTAATATTAACAATAACAATTATACAAAAAGTAAAAAAATAAAAATAAAGGACAAAACAAGACACTACCGGTAGAGAATTACAAGGGAGAGGTAATAATTCATTAGAGAACTAACTTTGAACCAAATATTTTATCGAAAATTATCAAAAATAATTTAAAGAGGGGAAAAAGAAGCGAAAAGAAGAAAAAGGAATGCAACAATAGAAAACAATGGAAAAAATAAAAAAAATAACAAAAGAAAGGACAAATAAAGAATTATTGAAATCCTTAAAAAAATTTTAATACAGTTTTGCAATGGAATTGGAGCATATAAACCCACCCCACAGCTGGGCGAAAATTTTACACTTAACAGGGGCGTTTGAACAGTGTGAAGCGTTCGGGCGCCAGAGACATAGCATCTTCGGTTCTGAGGCGCTTCTAAGGGAGGAGATGAGATTCCTCGCATTGAGGACATCCTGCCTCTGATTAGAAGATCGGAAAGATTTGACGAACAAGAGAAGTATATGGCTGAGGGTACAGCTGGGGGTTGGTAAGAAGGGCCCGTCTGCGGGCTACTTGCCAGGCGTCAGCCTCCTCCACCATTACCATTATCAAGTGTAGAATGTGTGTATTATTATTATGAAACGCATTTATGTGTTGAATGTCACATTTTTAGTTTTTCAGTCATAACTTTTTTATTTGACGTTCAATTGTTTTTTTTTTTAATTCGCGTTCCTCAGAAAAAAACACATAAACATAGTTTTTAAATTTTTTTTCCTAGGTGAAAAATCAAGCAATGAAAACGAATGGGGCACATAAAATGATCTCCCTGTATAGGCACATTCCCAAACATTTCACATTTTTATATATACTAGTTATAACAAAATTGTTGACGTTATGATGAAGTTACGGTTTTTATGCGTTGGGTTTTTCTAAATTAAAATATAGGAAATTTCGTTAAAACAGGTATTAATTTTTTCTAATTCTTAACGAAATTATGCGGAGTTACGGCGTTGATCAGTTTAGATTCTTGTTCAAATTTTTTTTATTTTAAGTACGCACTTTTGGTAATTTTTTTCAGCAATAAAAAATAACTCTTTTTGAACGTTTTTTGTCCACTCTGTATTGCCTCCACTGAGTGGACAGAATCAGTTCATTTTAATAGAGGTTTCTCCGGAACCACACCTTTTATTTTAAACACGTTAAATTCACCTGTGTCAGTTAAATTAATTGTTTTTGTCTACTCGATAAAACTATCGAATTAATTAGGTCACTATCAATAATAATGAAGGAAATATGGGTAATGCGTAGAATACATGCATTTGAACGTGTCGTTTTACGCACACATATGCGATTAATTGTATATGTAAAAACTGATTGATGGATGTAACTGCAAATACTGTTTGAGTACCTAAATATAATATGTAACATGATAAAATGGATTATTATGTTTAGACTAAAATTAATTATAATATCTCTTATCAGGGCTGGCAGTTGTTTAATTATTTTTTACCCCAAAACACGTAAAGGACGGCCTAAAGGATAGGCCGAACGAGGTCAGAGTATACAAACAACTCATTAAGTACAAAGTAAAAATAAAAGTAATCTTGGCAGAGCTGTTACAGATCGTTTTAAAAAACGATTTAAATCTTAAATCTAAGTAGAGTATTCGGAATCGGAAATGATTTAGGTTATCAAATAAAGATCTCAAATAAATGATTTAAATAAAAAAGATAGATCATGATTTAAGATCTTTTTTAAGATTCTATATACTTTTGGAAACGATTTAAAGATTTTAAATACTTTTAGAAACGAATTGAATATTTTAGATACTTTTGGAAACGATTTAAATCTTTATAAACGATTTAAATACTTTTAAAACGGTTTGAATCTTTTTAGGTCTTTTAATAGATATAAAGGGCGCGCGGCAGCTCTGGATCTTTGTTTCTTAGAGCAACATAAAATGAAATTGATATCCTTTATACTAGGTGAACCAGAGATGATCTACATGTATATGAACATTTTCTATACATTTTTTTTTAATACAGATTAAGAATTCGGGAGTTCACATAGACCATGACTCGAATTCAGAAAAAGTTCTCCATCATGAAAATTTCGATATAAATTTGTAGCTCAGCCTCTGCACCTTGTCCCTGGTAATGCTGTTCTAATTTTTAATGATCAAAATATTTTTAATCCAAAACTCAATAAGATTGCCAAATTTCATCTCAATATCTCCATATGGAGAGTCAGCAGTATTTCAAATGTTTCATGGGGATTCAACACCTGTATCTCGGCAAAGATGCGTTTTTTAACACATGTGCAGATGACTTTTTCATGAAATAGCGCGAGGAATCACCTCTTGAACTGTTGATACATACTTGGCAAACATTCTTTATAACTAAATAAAAATGAAAGACTTCTCACTCAAAATATTCTACGTAACATAATTTGTCATTTTCATGTATAAATTCTGTATAAAAACAACTTTCAGATTATTCATATAATTTTGGTTAGGTGTAGATTCGTTATAAACGTAACCTATATTCTTGAGGTTACTACAAAAAAAAAATCAAAACAACTCACTTACTTAACGTTTCTATGCAGAGCTTAATATTTTATATTTAACCGGAAAAAAATCTCACTCTCAAGGACGATGGAATCGTGATCATTCAAGCATTACGTAACGAATACACGAACATATAATTTCATTTAATAAAGTACTAGGTTCAACTTACTTAATATAACGTTACTGATTACTGGATTCTTACAAATTTACGTAAAAAAACTGGGATACTTTTTCAACATAATTATATTTTACTTGAATTTCTATACCCGTAAATTTTGTAATTAATTATAATATTTTGTTATATACGTAAAAAAAAACGATTATAACGGGAACAAACACTAAACTGTACTGGTTACATCAAAATATTTTACTATTAATCCAACAAAAAATACTATTGTTGCAACTACTTACAAGGTAATATCTTTTCATAAGTAGGTTTACGAGTTTCTAAATATAATTAGAATAACAGCAAGAAGTGACCTTATTTTATGTTTTCAAAATTTGCGAGTGTGAAAATGATATATTAGTGAAATACAAAAGATTATCTTCACTCAGCTGGGGTATAAACATAAACATAACATAACATAAACATAGATACCACAGAAATTAGACAACCCCCGAACCCAAAGTCGAAGCTATACAGACGAGAATTACATTAGAAAAAAAAACGCAGACACAATCATTGCCACCGACAGTGCCGGCGGCGTGATTCGAACCCGCAGCTACGATAGGGAGATTATCTAGTCACACTTGCCATCTCGCGCTCTAGCTAGCTTTTCCACCGAACTGTAATTGATTAATAAAGCAATTAAGGCAGTAATTAATTAGTTAAATGGGAGGAAAATCATACTTTTCGTTTTACCTGGGTTGTAACAGCATATTTTAGTTAGTATTATTCGCCTTTCATCACATAACACCTACTCAAATTCTGAATAGGCTTGTCCACAAAATTTTGATTTCAACTAAAGATGGAAGATTTATCGGCATTTAAAAGCACTATAACAATAAAGAAAATTAAATAAATTTTTTCACGAACTTGTCCTAGCGCAGCGAGACTAGAAGACGTTCCCCGAGTAGAGGCTAGCGGTGTGACGTCACATGCTCGCTGCTCATAGCCCAGTATAATGCTACTGGGCTCATAGCAATAAATACATAAATAACTCTTTATCCTGTGGTTATGTAATAAATAATTAACTACTGCGATTATTATATCTTATATCCAGAGGTCGGATTTACCATCGGATATGACGTAAAACATGGATTGGCGTTAGGTGGTTATGTGTCAGATTTGCATGCATATATGAAACGATATTTTACCTTAGCAAAGAATAAAAGTGTATTATTAATATGTGTCTAAATGTTTTGGAGTTAATCTTCGGCACGTTTCGTTGGAAAATTCATTTATATTACGAGAAAGACCGCTCGACGTCGACAGATGTAACAGGGCATACTTAGAATATGTAAACTTTCGCAAAGTTCCTCATCGTGTTATAATTGGCTCTGGAAGTAATGCAGAATTTGGTAAAATTTCATGAAATAACCGTACACGACTTGTTGCTTTAAGAAAAATTTTCTCTACACTAGATATAAAATTATCAACATTAGGGTAGCATCCCCTAATAGTTTCAGCAATCCTATGAAGACCATATGCTAAGCATTTTACATGAAGTATATTCTGATATGTTTTCTTCAAAAATTTTCCAGCAAGCTTTCATATAATTCACTCCATCGGTAAGAAATAATAAGAACTTGTCCATATTTTCTGCATATGTCACCCCAAAACTCTTGTAAACTTGAATTCACTACCTCGGCTATAGTGCGAGAATTTATAGCTTCTAAAACTTTAGAGGCGATCAAGTGTCCACTCATTGAACAATTTTCCTCCAATGCGTCCACGCTAAACCACATGTACTTCCCATTAAGCCCAAAACAAATTCTCTGTCTAATATTGTCACACTCCGTTGATAAATATTTTTTCTTAGTGTAGACTCCGAAGGCACGTTAACATTGCTATATTTGCCACTAATAAAATTTTCCAAAAATCGTCTAAAAAGTGGATTGTCTAGTTTCGACCACGGTATGTAACATCCTGTCATAAAATTACGTTGCATGTCACTGTAAGTAGAGCCACCTACTCTCCGTTTATGGTTTTCTGAGGAAATATGTCTATAAATATTTGTGTTGCATGACCGCGAAATTGCTATGTCACATCTAGTGCAATACAATTGTCTACCATCAAATTGTAAATCGGCAATATAGCGATCCAAGAATTTACTGTAGCTTCCGTCGTTTTAGTACGTTGTGACATTTTAACTGCGTGTTTTTAATCTATACCTAGTCCGAATAAATCCACGTTATGCAAGATACTGTTTGATCGTGTTGTTTTCTCCCTTCCACGCAGTAATATAAATTACCAGTAGATTGCAATTTAAAAGAATCTATTAAGCATTACGTCAAAACTAAGTTACGCATTAACATTGTAAAATTAAATAAAATGCCCTTAATATGTTACCTGACTTTCTTTTTGTAGCTTGGGAATGTTTCAGTAAGTGTTTACAATATATTATATCATCCGTAAAAGTCATCCCTGGAATCCGATCGGTAAATCCGACATCTGCTTATATCTCATGATACTCAAGCCCGATACGCAAAATCTTATTGAAGAAATGACATTACTTTTCGAAAATTCACATAGATCTTGTCTGCAAAATATAAATACTTTGGTAATGTTGTATTAGATAACGTCCGATTTTTGAATATTTTTTCCTAGCGTACCCATTTTTGGCTGCTGAACACGTATTTCGAATCAAAATTTCCCGCTCGCCTATACTTTTCGAGATACTGGAGCGCAACTTGCCAAAATTTCGCAGATTTCTAATGCCTATTACAAAATTTATTCATAATTTTTTTTGTTTATTAATATCAAAAGGGATTCTTTAAATGCTTTTAAATACTTCACATTCACTTTAATAATATTTGCCTACTACATTCGTTGAAAAATGCAGCAAAATATAATACAATATTCCTAACTATTTTGCAGGTTATCAGCTGAACTTTTTACCATCATGTTGGTATCTTGTGCAAAGAAGGAGTATTTTCATTGAGGGTACGAGCCGTATAACCATCAGGTTTCTTCTTTTACAACCCCCATTCTAGTGGAGTGCATACGTGCCGTAAATTATTTCAATAAAATTTTAATATCTAGTTAGCTGCTCCAGTATTGTCAACTGTCCAAAGTTACTACAATTCGATCAAAAGTTACATATTTCATAGCTTGTTTGTTAAAATTAACAGATATTTATGTAAAGTTATGTTATATTTTGGTGCATTTTTCAACTAATATAACAGACAAATATTATTAATGTACTCGTAAATGTGTTGGAATATTTAAAAGTAATTATATACCTATGGATATTAATAAACTAAAAAATTTGTGAATAAATACTGCAATAGGCAGTGAGAAAATGTGACATTTTTTGCACTTTAAACCCCAATATCTCGATAAGTATAGCCGTGCTTTAATTTTTGACTCAAAATTCGTGTTCAGCAGGCAAAAATGAGTATGTTAGAATTTTCGAAAATGGAACGTTCTCTAATATACATCACGACACTTTTAATACTGCTTCGAAAATTACCGAGTTGGAGCACTCGATGTTATCTTATACGCCATAGAACCCATATTTTGTAATTTATATTAATATTTTACTGCCTATATACTACGAACATAAAGTTCATTAAGTAACATAAGGTTTATGCCAGTTATACCTACGTAAAATCTATTTTAACCTACATTAAGTATATTCAATGTTTAATAGCTATTTAAAATAAATGCGATTTGAATACGAACTAAATATTTAATTGTGACATTTTATTACTATTACATGATCGATTTAAATTTACATTTTATAATAAAAATACAGTACATTTCGCAATAAATGCAACAGTTACGACGACCAGGTAAGGTCAGTTGCTAAGTAGAGTTGCCGCAAACTTAGGAAAACTGTGATGGTGTGGGCTATTTTCATATACAGTGTTGCCAACTTGATGAAAGCTGTAGAGGATATTAATTAAGTAAATTTGTACTCTGGTATATTTAAGGGTTTCTTTGGAGAATTGAGGTGATTTTTTTGAAATTAATGATTTTTTTCATTATATTCCATGCATTTTATGGCGATCCCCCTAACACTGTCACACAACAACACACAACACTATCACTAAATAGCTTACCACATTTATAACTTTCCGTTGAACCCTCTGAGGTGTTTTGCATGAGCTCTCCTCCAGGCTTAGTGTCACTTATCTGTATCATTTCCCCCAAATTAGGAAGATGTTGACTTTGTCATGGAACATCAAACGAAATAGGTTCAGCAACGCGATATCAAATATATATGTAGGTATATTTATTTTTCTTTGGATGTAACATTGAGTAGTAATATATATTTTCAATCAATGTAATCGACATTCATTTTCATCTAATTCCTAAAACTTTATTTTCGAGGTTTTGTCGTATATCAATCGTCTCCGACATTGTTATCAGCTAATGTGTCAATCTATTAATGCGCTTCAGTTTGAAAGTGTTGCAATAGAAAACAAATTGATTTGATCAAGCGAAGATTAATTTGAACAAAAATTACTTTTAGGTGCGGCGAAGTAATCAAATAAAATGAATTACTTTGCCTACTGGATTAACGATAAACAAATTAAGTTGTGTAATGTTTGCTGATTTAAATACTATACTAATAGGTTTGGGAATTTGAAATATTTTAACTATATAATATTAGTTATGTAAACATTATTTTAACCGGAACACATTCATTTGAACGAGGTTTATTTGATAAAAAACGCTTGGCCATTTTATATTTGTCGATTTGCAATTATGAATAATTTTCAGAGCGTTAGTTGCGACTTTCATGCTTGTTTGCGTTTTAAAATAGTCAGCCACCGAGCAATGTCATATCTAAGACAACTAGACTAATTGACAAGGATTATTAGGGACACAGAATAATGTTGATAACAAGTTTTTAGGACAGCGCCATCTTCCAATTTTAATTCTATTTAAACATGCATAATATCCTCATAGGTATAGGGGACTTTTTTATTTTTATCCTTTCTAGCCTGATCGGAACCTGAATTATGTCTGTCCTGGTTCTGCGAAATATTTTGAAATAGGTCCGATATACACTAGAGCATCAAGGTTGGGATCGAACAACATTTACGAAAATTGTCTCTGCTCTTCCTGATTTTACAATTAGCTTTCAAAAAGTACACAAAGTATTCAGGGGCCAAAAACACGTTTTTTAACTACTGGAGCATTAGATAACCCGCATAAACTATTTAATATTCCGAAAAAGGGAGTTTTTCTGGACTTGGTTCTGGTGGGAAACCAACTAATAGGTCAAATTTTTTATAACCGTACGAGTAATAATTGAAATAGAAAACTTGTTAAATGGAGTCCCATTAAATTTATTTCCAAATATTGTTTGTCAACAAAATAACGTTCCTGTTAATGATGTCCAAGTAGTAAGAAATATTTAAATAATATAGGTTTTCATTAGGGATTGGGCGTCATGTTCAAATCCCTGATTAGATATCTCTTGATTTTTCTACGTGTGTGTGGTAGAGTAAAAAAATAGAATATACCAAAAGTTAAGTAGACAATGTTCAAGAACTTTAAGAGAGAATAGTTGATGTTATTAATGATCTAAATAACGGACAAATTATAATTTATAATATTAGAAATGCATTCAGCAAAATGGACACGTAAAAGTAGAATATTTATTGTATATATTCTAAGGAGAGTTTCGTTTTGAACATTAAAATAAAAAACTGCTGCCAATTATTTGGGGATCAGATTTTCCTCACCATAGTAAAACTAGACGTGTGGTGAAGTTTAAAATAAAGGTAATTTTTGACGTTTCAAAAAAGTCACATTTTTGACGTTTCAAAAAAGTCGTATTTTGACGTTTCAAAAAAACTCGATGTGTGGTAGAGTTTATAATAAAAGTAATTTTTGACGTTTCAAAAAAGTCACATTGGTGGAATATTACCAAAATTTTTTTGTTGAAAAGGTAATTTTTGACGTTTCAAAAAGTCACATTGGTGGAATGTCACTAATATTTTTTTTTACATTTCAAATTGACGTTTTAAAAAAAGTCACATTGCTGGAATGTCACTAATATTTTAAAATTTGAAATGTCAAAAAAAAATTGACATTTCAAATTGACGTTTCAAAAATGTCACTAATATATTTTTTTGACATTTCAAATTTTAAGAACCGATTTTGCTCATCAACGATCTCAATCTCTTCCTTGACCTCTAGAATGTGTGTACCAAATTTGAAAGCTTTATCTCAAAAACTATAGCAGCTATCGCGAACCAGACAGACAGACATACAGACAGAAAATTTTTTTTACAAATACATACATTCCGCACTTTGAGGGGTGAGGAAGTAAAATAATCAAAGAGAAGAAAATCCATTGTTATACAATATAGGCGGTTTAATTAGAAAACTACATTTCATGGCCTTTTTGAAATTTTATTGCAAAATCAGGAGGGAGCCGAAAAATTGCTTGTAACAGAATTTTGAAAATTTTAAATATGTTGAAAATACGTTTTTGGGAGTAAGCGATTTATACTGATTGCCCATTGCAAAGCAACATTCAGTTCGGGCGTTTCTCCAAAATATTTTTCCATTGCATTATTATGTGGATAGGCTCGTATATTTTGTGTTATTTATAATAATATTCCAATGCCTTTTTCAACTAACTAATCAACAATAAGCATCTTCAGATGACTTTTTTAAAATCCCATTGTAGTTACTTGACACAAAAAAGGAATATTTATTACCTTACTATGTAATTTTAGAAGTGTTTGAATAAAGCAAACCGAATCAAATATGTATGTAGTAGTTTATATTTTTTAAGGTGTTTCGTTTATTTTACAAAATATCGTTGCGCTGAATTTTTATCTGACGAAAAAAATAAGGTCAAATGCATTTTGTAGATAACGACACTAAAATATTCAAGTATAGTCATAAATTATCTTATATAACAGTAACTGTACACAGGGATATAATAGATATAATAACGATAATGAACCGCCTTATGGTATGCTACTACAAAGAGGAACAAATAAAAAGACTTTGATATACTAACCTAATGTAATAAAAACAGCGTTTAATAAACAGTTACTACCAACAAATCGCAGCTGTTCAAATTAATTGTGTAAAAATGCGAGAAACGGTATTAGACTAATTTTAGCTGCAAAAAGCTTCTTAATTATTCTGTTTCCTCTAACTGTTGTTGGAGGTAATAAACATCTCACTGAGGTTCTATTTTCGCATTTCCGAAAGATAATATTTATCTTAATGGCTGACAGCAAAGGAGGAATGTAACTTCAGTTTAGTTTAAACTTAACTCTAGTAGTTTACTGCTGTTATATATGTGGGAAATAATCAGTTATAGAGTTGCTGCAAAAATCAAATTGACTTCTCTTTCTGAGTTGACCACTAACATTAAAAAACAGAAGAGCAAAATTTGTTTTAAAAAAATTAACGTCAATCTTCATGATTTCGTTCTCCCACCCAGACCGTCCGGGTTTTCAACTGGGCTAGACCAACTCGTACAATAGACGCGCGGATCTACTCGAGGCACCATCTTTCGAATCGGGTGTTAACTACGTGCACCCTTGATCGACATCCATCGCGGTCGCGGTCAAGGTGGATGTTGATGATGGGTGGACATACTAGAGAGTTGTTCCGTATTGGCTGTATAGTGTAAGACGAATCCTGTAACTGGAAAGGTGTCAAGTAATCTGAATGAACCAATCAGGTGCAAGTTACCACAATGCCTTCTTTTATACAGCAATGGAAAAAAATTGTTGTATCGACCTAAGACGCGATGTAAACGGTGCCGACGTGGGTTAACTGCTAGTATCCTCGGCATGTCCGTACACTAACGGCCGTATGCATAGTCGTTCTCCTGCGACTCGCCAGTCGCCACTTAGCAATAAATGAATTGTTCATACATAGGGCTCATTCATTGCTCTAGTGGGGGCTGCATGTCGAGTCGCCAGAAAACGCCGAAGAACGACCGTTAGACGCCTAGTCCAAGACAAAGAGGGGTTTAGCAATATTTTCAGGTTAGGGGTGCCAGTGTTTATACGAGCACTAATGAACGCATCTACTGGTGTCGGTGACTGGTCTTGGTAGCGAAAATAAGTCGAAGTTAAATGTGATTTAAAAAATGCGTATTTATTCAGTAATTTTTTTCTTCAATTTCAGAGATTGTACAAGAAACTGTAGCCACGTGCAAAAGGAGGGTAATTTGGGCCCGCGCGAAAAAATAATAAAATACAACTAAAAATAAATTCCTTTACTTTACTGCTTTTAAAATATCTACGGAATTTTTGTATGTACTATATAAACTAGCTGCAAGTTTCTGTGCTTTTTCGTCCTTTGCGTGACAATCACGGAATAGCCGCTAAGTAGCTACGGCTCTGGCCATATATCCATTTTTAGAACTATTTGAAAAACACAATATCTGAGTATTTACTGGGATCAATTCTTGCGAAAATGTCGTTTCACGGTTGAGGATTGAAGTTAGAATTCGTTAGAAGCAAGTGATTCGATCAAACAGTCAGAACGATTTTATAAAAATAAACCTTCACAAGTTTTTTGAAAGAATTCGTTACTTTCTCTATAATTTGTATACAATTCATGTTTGACATTTTATGCATTTAATTATTAAAACTTTAGGCGTCTATTTTATATTAATGGAGCCTCACTACTTTATAATAAACTAATTCTGTTTTCTCACAAAGCGTTCCTAAACAATCCAAACCCCCACTGGTTCACTGGAACAATTATAAAAGATACTTAAATAGAAATCCCGTCTAGGGAAATATATAAGGATAATAATGAGGACAATCCTCAACTGCCTCGTTCCAAGAAAAAAGAACGTTGAACATGCTCACAAAGATACATTCAATACACAGACACAAACATTAAAACTAACCCGGCAACTTGGTCATTTCTTAAACAATGAGAAATGCAACCAGTATACGAATCGATCCTTTAACAATAAATCATTACAACTCGAGCATTATCCATTTGCCCCCCAATCTCTTTTACATTATCCTACACAAACCACGCATTTCCCCAACTTAATATTTCACCATTCCAAAATATTTTTAAAGCACCAAAAAATCAAAAATAAACTCACAACGGGTCTCGCTGTCTAAAACTGGCCTCTATCTTTGCTTTTACCACTCTCTATCATTTTTAATCTTAACACCTTCCCCAATTATGGCTCAAAAAACTTTTTTAAAAAGTGATCCGATATTGAAAACTAAACCTATGTTCTGTGTATTTTCAAACTTTTTTCTTATACGATATAATCTCTTTATGCTAAATCTCAACCTTAGTCAACTTTTTAGGAGACTACAATACCAACTTTATGTGTTACCATCCATCCAAATAATGGTTCAAACAGATATAATAAACTTTCTAAATACAATACTGGCCTAAGGTCGCTTTTCTATCTTGACTTTCTAACCTTTGATCATATCCGGACATTAACGTGAGTACTGTTTCACCATGATATTAACCAGCCCTCTCCCACTATTTTTATAACTTATAGCGATACCAAGATATAAAGTTGTCCTCCTTGGCTAGATCTTATTGTTTCATATTAATTCAAAACCCCCTCCAAAATAAATTCATTGTGAAAATAATAGATTACCTTTAAATATCAAAATGTAAGCATACTTTCAGGAGAAATAACTCGATAAAATTTTCCTACAAAATAGGCAATGAAATAGTTTGCACTCAATTCAAATCTCGGGGGGGGGGAGAAACCATTAAACTCAAAAATAAACTTTTTCCCCCCACATAGATCACATAACTGCTAATGCCTACAAAATCTCTTTATTGCGAAATTCACATTTTAAAGATATATCTCCTTATCTTTTGTCGCCAAAACAACGGGATTCTGACCAATTACAATATTATTCCTAATTTGACGGGTTCAAAGGCCGTTAACTCTTTCTCAAAGACGATCTCCGCAAACACTAGCCAAATTTAATCTAAAACTTACACGTGAATCTACTTTTGTTCCTCACTAACAGTCAGACTCTGCCGGATATTCTTGTTCCATACATTTCAAATTCCATATTTTCAACTCGCACATCACTTAGCTACACCAAGAACAAATACACCCTATTACAATATGTGTTCAAATTACTTAAGCTCATCAACCCTATTTTTAATTGTAGTGTTAATAGTATAAAGCAATTTTTCGCTCTTAAGTAAACCTCTAGCTCATACCAAACCACTGTTTAATCTTCCCATAAAATATTCATCCTGTTTAATAGTAATTATTTACGTAAAACATTTGATTAACTTTTCTGCTTCATTCTTTGTATATTCCTAATTGGCATTATATAAAATAAAATAAATAAAAAAAAATAAAAAATTTTTGATAATTTTTAAACCATTCGAAATTTTTTTGAAAAATCTGAGAACTTTACAGCATATGTTAAAAACTCGTTAAGAAAACAAACATTTTTAGGAAATTAAAATTCGTTTGTGGATCACCATGTAGAACTTCTTCCTGTTGTTAATTGTACATTATCGCAAAACTAATGAATAATGGTGTGTGCTTTAAGATTAAGAAGATAGTGGTAAATTTCCTTGTAGTTTTCTCTTATTCATGTGCGTGATATCGGAAATGTTAATAAATTTAGCCCTGTTAATAATCAGTGGATAAACCACTCGATATTGAAAGTAATTAGATTCACTGATTAATGGAGTATTAACAGATAAAATGAACAGTTTTACTTCCACGCAAATTATGGACAAATAAATTATTATGGTTTGTATATAACATAGAGATGCTTTTATATAACGGTATATGTTTACTCTCATTATTTCCGGTCATTAAATGTTGTTTATTTTCATTTCGTTATTTTCTTCTTATATAAATAAAATGATAAATGCAGATCTTATCTGTTGCTGAATGGTGCGGTTGTCCACGATTCGAGGAAAATGATGCTTATGATGATTGATAGCTGACTTAGAAAGAGTATCTGAGATTGAAGCAGAGGTAGATTAAAATAACAGCAAACAAAGAAAATATAGACTATAGTGTATAATTTACGATAAACCAGACATTCTAAAATATATGTATAAAAATTAATAGGAACCATTAATTGGTAAAAAAATTCTAAAATTTCGTATTTCTGCGAAATCATTTTGCCACAAATAAAATGTGACAAGTCATGTTAAACCCATACAAGCTTTCTACTATATTTTATGTCTCACATTCGAATATTTAGTGCGCAAAGGAATCTCACCAAAAAGTTTAAAGACATTCTTCGAGTGATGAGTCTATTTTGTTGTATACCACAAAGAGATAGAAATCACACGGTACACGACATGTCATAGTAGTACACATATTAAGTGCTTTCGTTTTACCACCAGCCTTAGTTAGCCTAAGTTGTTTTAAGGTTACGGTTATCAAAATAAATTAGACACTAAAACAACGCCAAGAACGTAAACGTAGACGTATTGACAGCTACGCATGCGTAGGGTCAATGTTTCGTGCGCTTTAGTACTTATGTCTGACATAACATTTCGTGAATGTACATGCAAAGACGCAGTCATATGAAGCTTAGCGTAACTTCGGAAACACCCGAAACAGAAACAGCTGTCAAATTTATAAAAATTTAACCTCTCTTGGAAGTTGTTTGGTCCCAAATTTTATTTTGGGTTGTTTATATTTTAGTTTTTAATTGGTGATTTGCAAAATATGGAACCGACGCAGCCTATTAATAAAATAACACATTTTTCAATTGAAGATTATTTGCATCTTGCAAGAAAAATCGCCAAGAGCACTGGCAAGTCTTAAAATATATTTGTGAAAGAGAAATAGATTTTTTTGATTCCTGAACAAATTCCCGTGAATGTAAACCAGATGTTCTTGAATTTAGGGATCCATGCAAGTTTGCTGAGCACTCTGTGAAGTCCATATGCCAAACACGTCACATGTGCTTGTAAATAGAGTATATTATTTTACTAATCTGCCGGTATATTAAAGAGCGTGCACAAGCAGTCGTAACACCGACTGATACAAAACTGTGCATTTCTACACATATTTCCGGTTTTATAAACTATGAAAAACAAATCTCAACAATTCACTATATACGCAAAGTCCGTCTCTGGAATAGCAACCTGGTGTCCGAGCTATATAATTACTAATTTTTTTATGTTCCTGAAATTCATTTAAAACCTGTATTTATTCTTTGTCTTTATGATCACATTTTTACTTCAACTCCAAAAGACGTAATTTGTTTAGAAAACAGGGAAACACGGATCGTCGTTGCTCTTGATGCATATTTTACTCCACTAAAATTGCCCAAGGATGCCCACTCTTAACGGAAGATTTCTTTAATTAAAACGCTGTAATTGGCATTAACGACTTTTTATGCAAATTAGCATCAGCTGTTAGTCAATAAAATATTAATTGACTAGTTAATTATACGGTTACATAGTTCTAATTACCAAATTTAAATATAAAAACCACGTTTGGAGCTGCCTTGTATCTAGTACCGTACCAAAAATTGGCAAAAACATTAACTTTATGTTTATTACGTAAAACATAGTTTACAGTTAGTATCGTTGTAGTAATCTTACAGGCTAAGGGCCAGATTAAAACACGTACGCATTTGAAGATTGTGTGTAATAAAGAAGTAGGGTATTTTGTTTTTTGCGCCGTAGTAACGGTATCAGATGATTCTTAAGAAAACAAAAGATTAAGATAAAGAATGTTGCGATAAATATTTTGTTCTTCAATAGCAAATGTGATGAATCAGTTTTAAAATTCCATTCCGAGATAATATTCGGTAAACGTTCAATTTGTTTTTTAAATACGTCATTGTTAGGAAAGGTTCCATTTGTATTGAAAAATTTATATAAACACACTGACACATTTTTTTAAATTTTAATATTTCACATAAAACTTAGTGAAAGCTGTCACTTAAATATTGGCTCAGTGGCTCCGTCCTATACGTAAGCATGAGACCAAGAGGTCCAGGGTTCGAATTCTGGCTGGGGCATGAATGTATAGTGACGTTTTTAATACCGAGATGGTAGCACAGTTGACTACTAAATTTCAAAGAATCACATTAAACACCTTTATCCTTTACTATTCCTCCCAGTAGTATTGCCGGGTTAATGTGAAGAGTTCTTGTTAAAAAAATGCGAATAAATTGCGTTTGGCCTCTAATAAGACAATGTGGCTAGTTCCAAAATATTCAGGGCTACGGTTTGGTTATTTATGTTGGAAATACTAGTTAATACGTCAATATGAAATAAAATCCAATGAAAAATAATGTTAGACTTCATAGTCTTCTTCTTCTATTATGTTCGAATCTTCCTGTGGTTATATTGGTTATTTGACTGTGTTTCACATACAATCATCACAGTTGAGAGATGACATGTTTACGGAAATGAAACTTACGAATGGAATAATAATGAAATTGATGAAAGAGAAAATGGTTTTATAAAGTTATGGACTGAAAGGCAATGATGACGTAATCTTTATATCAGTTTTGACTATGTATTAAGAAAATGTATGCTTTGATTTTGTAAATATGAAGACCAAGTTAACATTAAACTAACATTTACATCAAGAAATACCGAAGCTGATTGGTTAACGCTAATTTGCTAACCGATAATTTCTGTATTTCACAGTATTTCTAGAGACGTTAATTTAGGGGACTTTCGTAATGTTACCTATTTCAACCTAATCCTTACCAGAGGCGTATTTCTTTCAGTTGATCTAAGTGAAAAAAACAGTTCAAGATTAACGCAAAGGTACAAGCCTCTGAACTACATCTCTCCTCGTTCTTCTAAACCTTTTAAAACATGACGGAAATATCACTAGGGCCATCTAGTTAGGATCGAGTAAAATTTATGAAAGTCCTCATAGTTTACATAAAAGAAAAATACTTGTGTACTTGAAGACTTTCGCAAGGACTTTCGTAAATGTAATTTGAATGCAGATAACAGATGTAATTCAATTAGGAACAGGTTGGAACGAATAATATTTACGAAAGCCTCCTGGGTTTGCAAAATTGGCTGGGGTCTAAAATGTAGAGATTGTTGCGAAGTTTTGACTATAAGGAGTTTTCCAAATTTTTCAAAACTTCCTCTCACCTCCCAGCCTAATCCGGTTAGCTGTGCAGTGTGCACTGAGCAGCAACAGTTGTTTCAGAATAATTGGGTATTTCTTTGGCTGCATTGTTCTTGTTTGGGTCATTGTTTGAACTTTTTTTAATGTACTTTCTACCAATCATACCAAAAATTCCTGCTACATTTAATAAATATGTCATTTATAAAGGACAGGTGTCCCCAAAAAAAATTGGCATATCACTTATAAACAGCACATTCCTCATCTTTCAAAAACCTGTCCATTTTTTATGTCTCCAAAATTAGACTCCTGTCTAACGTATTTATAGTGTGTAAATAGTGGTTACGCGTTATATTTGATTTTGAAATCTATTTTGATCATAATATGATTCAGTCACTGTAAAAGCGTCGGAATAAACTGAGACTCGACTTGTTGATAAGCAGATTGTCATACACAAAAAATCAATGACATGCATTTGCACATCTGTTGTTTTAAGTTTAAAATACGGCAAGTATATTTTAAGTTGATATAGTTGCATAATCGGGTTTCTGGTGAATTAATTTTATACATAACTAAAAATTGTTGTTATTTTGTGATGTGCTGAGTGAAAATAGTGGCTACACATGTGGTATTATGGGGATACACTGAGGATTTGTTCTCGTTAATAAGGGAACAATTTGCAAATTGAGTTTATTTATTTACTTTCCTTACAATAAATCACATTTTGTAATGAAAACAACTTAGCTTACCTACTATGCGAGTACTGAATAAAAAAAACAAGGGGCATTTTTTCGAAAGGGAAAGTTGTTTAAATTCAACTCAAACTGGTAGAGAAAACTTATATGTCCAACACATAACATTCATATATGACAATTTATAGGCATTTTAAATTGATTATCTGGTAACTAAATCAAGAAAAACACTGTCAAGCATTTGGTTTTTCGAAAGAAAATCCTCAAGGACCGCATCTCAATATCTCCTTTTGCTTTGATGATATTCTTCTTCAAAATTACACAAGAAAATTACATTATTAGTTTCATATGCCCAGCTATTTACGTAGTTGTATAATACATGCTTTGCACAAATATGTGAATTAATTAATTAGGTTATTGTTTTAATAATTTCACCAATCTGACATTACTCGTAATTGCAGGACAAATCAACGTCATGTTAATATCTGAGTAACGTTAGAAAAATTGAATTAAAGGATTTGTAACTGAAAACAATCTCATAAATTAGTCTCATGTTACTAATATTCTCAAATGAAAACCTCTTCCGCGTTCATATTCACCAACTTTAATGCGTAAATGTAAACATTTTAGTATGATTATTGATTTCCTCATTAGAACTTTTGGTTTATGATTGACTGATACAGTCAGACGGACGAAGCTTCATACATTGCGAAATGTATGCATGAAGGTGTCAATCTTGTGTATGCATTATCATTCAAATGTGTATTTCGGGTTTCAGGGAGATGTATTAGTATTACAGTTTACATACACTGTAAATTTTTTGTATTTTATTTTTACCTCAGTTGACCTAAAATTAATAATAATGGTGTCTTTATTAGCATAAAGAAATTATAAGTTGTTTACAGTAAAAGGCGAAGTATTAGCATTAAGCTATTCTTCCACTTAATTATTTATTTTTATTTTCATATTTTTTTACAAGTACAAAAATTTTGAATATAACAAATATTTTGAGATTTTGAAATTCACTAGCATCTTACAATAAATATAACATTACGATAAGAAGAAGAAATTATTTTAACTTTTTTTTAACATTGGTGAGATGAACTACTCTCACTGATTAAAATTGTGTAATATTACTACATTATTCCATCTTATAGCAATTTGCTGTAAATTAAAAGACACACTTTCTATTTTCAAATAAAATACTAGTGAAATATTCTAAACTTCCTAGCCTGAAATGAGAAATGATTTCATAAACCTACTAATTAAAACTTAAGATCCCGTCCACCACGTTAAGATCATTGCTTGGAATGAGTCATATAATGGTTTAAAAATCCCTCACGTATATAAAAAATGAATTGTCCAGTCACCTCTCTGAAATACTTTGCCCATAACGGTTGTATTTTGGGTTTTTCACACCTTGCCAAATATAGCTGTTGACAGCTAGGAATTCGAGTGAGAGACATTTTAAAGATTATGAAATTAAATAGGAGATAAAAATATACTTAGTATTCGCGTATTGTCTTAGGATTTTTTTTTAATTTACCAATATGTTTCTTTAATAAATATTCGCAAAGTCATAACAAATCCCTTAGAGAAGAGTGAAACCAACTTGAATAGCCTAATCGTCGAAAAATAAGCAAGATTTCTTCTAGTGTGTCGTACAGAAAATTGCCCAATTTTTGGATGCTCTCGGAAGTAAACTATCTATTAGGACTAGGAGGTAGATCGAGCGTTACATTTGCTACTGTAAAAAGTTGCCAATAATATTTTTCGAAATGAATGTTCAATAAATCAAGAGGCTCATAAAAAACGCATTTAACCGAAGTCATTTTAAACAAAAATTTTTCTTCTGCCTTTTGTATATGTTACGGGTAATGATGTCAATCGGGCAATGACGACTCTGACAGGGCAATGATGACAATCTCCATTTTTACTGGAAATTGACGTCTCTGTTCAGGCATCGACAACTTTTCCCGTTAAAAGTGAGCAATCTACAAAATATATACATCGGATTTTGGTATTGTCACTTGTCCGGTCATTGACGGCATTGACCGAAAGCAACTGGGTAAAGCTGGAATTATAATTAAGGCTACCAAACAATATTTGCTTTGTTAATTATCTTTATTCTGGCATGAAAGTGATCCGTGGCACTTTGAATTACAATTTTTTTGCTGGCGCGACAAGCAAATTTATTATTTTTATAGCCGCCTTTACAATGACAATTCTTTATTTCTTTTTTCTATTCAAATCACTTTCTTTACACAACTTTCTTGAATCACAGAGAGCACATGCGTTTCACTTGTTTGACAACGATCCAAAGCCTAATTTATGCCATCATTACTCGCTCTGTAGTGGGCAATGACGACAATACCCGGGCAATGTCGTAGGAACTCCATTTCAATTAACAATTGGCAACAATACCCAATTTACATGGAAAATGACGACATTGCCCAGTTATTTTCGATAGTGTCCAACTTTGGCGGGGAATATCGTCACATACCGGTCAAAGACGTCATTTCCCCAATTGACATCATTGTCCGTGACATATGTTCTACAAAAAATATGTTGTATTATCCAATTATACGGTACCAAGAAATAGTTATGGTTATGAACCTGAGAATAATGGTTTCCCAAAGTTGTACAATATGAAACGTATAATTTAAAGAGGCCTTCGCTTATATAAGCTATCGTACAACACAAGATATGATAAACAAAAAACCGAGCTATGAATTTAAATTCTTGTCGACATCGAGGGGCAATTGACTCGCAGCAATTGTAACAAATGCGTCTCGGATTATTTCTCTATTTCCTTTGCCGATAGTTGGCATACCGACAAAGGAAATAGATGAAGAACGCGATAAATATCCCGCATTTATTACAGTTATTGCAAACCTTCCATGTCAACAGGCAATCTAAATGTAATAGCTTGGTTTTTATGTATTGTGTTTTGTGTTGGACTATACGAGTACATATATTTTAATTGGTCAACCGTAAACGATTTTATTTTAAACTAGCATTTCAAATTAATGTAAGCGCCTTAAAATTAATGAAGTCATTAATAATATCTCTCAATTAATTATTATAAAGTGGCCGAGGCAATTATAAAATCTGCCTACCTATATAATTGTAACTGTATCATTACCTTTACTAATTAACGTTTTCTTCACCTGGAAATGTGAGATGTCAATACATTTAAGTTCACGCCTCCGCGTAGAAACGGCATATACCGATAAAGATGGCGGTAATATCAACAGTAATATTGATTAAATTAATATATCTACTGATAATAAAAAACGACGAGAACACGCAAGATTTTAGACTAGCAGTCAACCAGTCCAGACCTGGCGATGCACAAGTTTGCTGTTCCTAAAAGCCAGATATACATGGTGCCCAATACAAAAGGAGTACTGCTTAAAACTCTAAACACACACCACATAAATTAGACTGCATTTACCATCAGTTCAGTGGCAAACACAATCTTCTTGTCGATTTCAAATTGAGTTTTAAGCATACCTGGTTACATGTATGACAATATAATTACATTCGAATACACTAGTTTCTTAGTATTTTTAATATCATTTAAGTCATTGTCTATGATTAGAATATTGGTGTCATCAGCATAACACGGTATAAATATTTGATGTTTTATTTAGATATGTTATTAAATCATAGGCATAAATATTGAATAGCAGAGGCCCTAAAACAGATCCTTGAGAAACTACTTGTGTTGTTACATTACAAAGAAGTATGTAGATGGGCTGTAATCTCTGCTTTACCTCCAATGCCCCTTTAATGTAACTTTATAACAGTCGAGCAAGTCAGGTGCGGCCTGGTTGGTCGGTCAGACTCAGACGACTTGAAGAAGAATATTCTACCCGCCTCTGATGAATATTCTCCGACCGTTCTCAGTGTGTTTTGAGAAGTAAGCACGAAGGTTTGCCTGCACGAACGTTCGCAAACGTTCTCGGGAGCTTAATGGGAACGTTCCATTCTTCGCATCACTATCTTTGTAAGCCCAATTGTTTAGAAAATATCATTAAATTATTTTTACGAGGTATTGCATTTTCTATCTCGTATTGTATATATAATTCTTCCTCTTACGGCACTTAATACTTATAACACCTTTAATAGTAACTGTAAAAACTTATGTAATTAATAATTTCTTCTTCTTTAATTATTAATTAAAAGGGGGTCTAGGCCGCTAGCCACTTACATATGTACGTATAATTAATAGTGTAATTTAATATAAGATAGTCATTTATTGCATTTGTCAGCGGTAATTACACTAATATTAAAAATCGACCAGTGCACCTTCGTTATGGTTTGTAACGTATTAATTATATTTAACGAAATTGCAGAGATTAATATAATGTAGTAAATAATTATAGAATATTATTTTGCCTTGCGGGAATAACATAAACCTTTCACTGTATCCTCCAACGCAGCTATGATTTATTGTAAATTAAATAACATTTCTGCACATTCCTCAGTGCGGAAAAGTGAAAATAAACAATTATTATCATAAACAATTATGACTAGATGCGGAGATAGTTGTGCTCCAGGCGTTCAATTTTATTATTTGAAGATTAACATTCCGGTAAGGACTTTATTTTCTAAGAAAGTTTGCACCGATTACACCGAATGTGAACAAAAATAATGATTTACAGAAGAGATAAAAACTGTCAACTTCCTAGTATTATGCAACTTGAAAAAGAGTGGGGTAAATATGAAACAAAATATAAAACTTTCAGTTTTTCAGTTACTTATAAATACAAATTGAAATTTCTCATTTATGTATTAGATGCAGTGTTACTTGATCTTTTCAAAAGTACATGTTTTTTTAATTAGGTATAATCTAAACAAAAATAAATAAATAAAAACTCTGTTTTTAACCTCGATTTTGGTAAAAATTTAAACAGATAAGGGAACATGTGAAACAAGCCTGTAACTCCTATACTATTCAAGACAATAAGATTTGCGGGGTAAAAATGAAACAAGCGGGAAGAACTGAATAAAAATCATGAGCCGCAACCTTATTAATTTTTATATTTCAGTACAGAATAAAATGAAATGTATATGATGGTGATGAAACTTGCAATAAAACAAATACGGTGAAAAAGCACTGTGATTTTTATTGAAAATACCGTTCTATATAATGTGAACCAGTTTAACTAAAGTAAAAAAAGACTTGCAAACTAAGTACTAATATTAAAACAAATAAAAGACATTATTTAAAAAAAATGTATAAAATAAAATAAAAAGCTACTTTTCAACTACTGGCACTGGTTTTGGAAATACATATATCACTGTATCTGCACTTATTTGCACAATTTAAGGAATTGCAAGAATTCCTAAAACAGCTTCGCGATCCAACACAGAAATGTGTTTTTAATTCAATTTTAATTTCTCTTTTATTAATCAAGCCCTGTAATCCTATCACTTCAATGTTGTCAGGTTCGTCTATTTTTGAAACGTTGCACACATATTTGTAGAAAAAAGCTTTCTTTTTCCACCTTTGAATGATCCTAAAACTTAGTCTCCAGTTTTTATTTCCATCTCTATTTTATACCATTCCATTCATTTTCACTGCACCTGCACCTGCAGAAACTTGCAATTCAATAGTTTCATATTTTCCCTAGCGCTGCTTCACATTATCCCAAATGTGTATTTCATTTTCCTTCAGAAGTTTCAACAAACGAGAAAAAACAAATTAATTTGCCAAAAAATTAAACAAAAAGGGCATTATCATCTGTGATCTATTTGCTCTATACAAAATCAATATGAAACGAAAACCACTAATTATTTTGTATCCTTTAAATTAAACTATCGGTGTACCAACATGGTTTTTGACGTAATATATACAGATCTCTCGAAAGCATCCGACTGACTGGATCACTCCATACTGCTAAACAAAATGTCTGTTTTTGGTTTTTCGCCGTTTCTGTTATTATTTTTTCTTGCTTATCTTTCGGATAGAAGGCAATATGTTGCGTATAATGGTTACCAGTCTGTCGAATATATTGCTACATCCAGAGTCCCACAGGGGTTAATTCTCGGTCCC